>JBAKBP010007371.1:0-100528 GCA_037953745.1 Lithodes maja
ATATAATTAGGAAGGGTCCCATGGAAGTCAGAGGGTTAGTTCAGATAGTCTTTACTCATATAATTAGGAAGGGTCCATGGAAGTCAGAGGGTTAGTTCAGATAGTCTTTACTCATATAATTAGGAAGGGTACATGGAAGTCAGAGGGTTAGTTCAGATAGTCTTTACTCATATAATTAGGAAGGGTACATGGAAGTCAGAGGGTTAGTTCAGATAGTCTTTACTCATATAATTAGGAAGGGTACATGGAAGTCAGAGGGTTAGTTCAGATAGTCTTTACTCATATAATTAGGAAGGGTACATGGAAGTCAGAGGGTTAGTTCAGATAGTCTTTACTCATATAATTAGGAAGGGTACATGGAAGTCAGAGGGTTAGTTCAGATAGTCTTTACTCATATAATTAGGAAGGGTACATGGAAGTCAGAGGGTTAGTTCAGATAGTCTTTACTCATATAATTAGGAAGGGTATATGGAAGTCAGAGGGTTAGTTCAGATAGTCTTTACTCATATAATTAGGAAGGGTACATGGAAGTCAGAGGGTTAGTTCAGATAGTCTTTACTCATATAATTAGGAAGGGTACATGGAAGTCAGAGGGTTAGTTCAGATAGTCTTTACTCATATAATTAGGAAGGGTACATGGAAGTCAGAGGGTTAGTTCAGATAGTCTTTACTCATATAATTAGGAAGGGTACATGGAAGTCAGAGGGTTAGTTCAGATAGTCTTTACTCATATAATTAGGAAGGGTACATGGAAGTCAGAGGGTTAGTTCAGATAGTCTTTACTCATATAATTAGGAAGGGTACATGGAAGTCAGAGGGTTAGTTCAGATAGTCTTTACTCATATAATTAGGAAGGGTACATGGAAGTCAGAGGGTTAGTTCAGATAGTCTTTACTCATATAATTAGGAAGGGTACATGGAAGTCAGAGGGTTAGTTCAGATAGTCTTTACTCATATAATTAGGAAGGGTACATGGAAGTCAGAGGGTTAGTTCAGATAGTCTTTACTCATATAATTAGGAAGGGTACATGGAAGTCAGAGGGTTAGTTCAGATAGTCTTTACTCATATAATTAGGAAGGGTACATGGAAGTCAGAGGGTTAGTTCAGATAGTCTTTACTCATATAATTCCCCCAGATCCTTACTAAACTGTATACAATTATCAAGTGATATCCAGAATAAACTGTAAACATGCGTCATA
Source organism: Lithodes maja (assembly GCA_037953745.1). Lineage (NCBI taxonomy): Eukaryota > Metazoa > Arthropoda > Malacostraca > Decapoda > Lithodidae > Lithodes > Lithodes maja. Next base: position 1,201 of record JBAKBP010007371.1, read on the forward strand.
ATCTTCAACAAATTAAGTTGACGGTTTAAATTGTACATACGATAATAACGAAAATTATAAAGACGTGGGCCCCTTGAGGACTATGACGCGTTTTATTAGTATATTGTGGCTATATTTAGACGGTTTATTAGTATATTGTGGCTATATTTAGACGGTTTATTAGTATATTGTGGCTATATTTAGACGGTTTATTAGTATATTGTGGCTATATTTAGACGGTTTATTAGTATATTGTGGCTATATTTAGACGGTTTATTAGTATATTGTGGCTATATTTAGACGGTTTATTAGTATATTGTGGCTATATTTAGACGGTTTATTAGTATATTGTGGCTATATTTAGACGGTTTTATAGAACGTAGGAAATATATATGGGAAGTTGAAAGGATAAAACATGTCCTAATGAACCCTCTGACTATCATATCCCCCCCCCCCCACCCCCGGCCCGACTCTGCGTAAAGTCGCCTAATGATAGCCAAAATACACTGTCAAAATGCCTCATACTCCTCAAGATGTTAACAAAGAAACTGAAATTGGATAAGACAGTGAAAACGATGATGAATACAATAATAATGCAAAGAACAATAACTATTGTACAAACGAATACATTTAAAAAAGGACAAACCAAATGAGTTCGAAGATTAAACTGATGAAGAAAAATAGTAATGAGAAGAAACCTGAAAGGAAAACAAAAGAGAACATCATTAACAACAGCAGAAGAAAAAAATAAGCAGAACTTGTATAACACGAATGCAGAAAGTGTCATTGATAATCATTAATCTTGACGAGTTGATTAGACGGTAACGAGAAATGAAACGATGCATAACGACAGTGTGTGTGGGGGGGGGGGGGGAGACGGAGGTCTGCACGTTAATATGTAATCAAGATGTAATTGGAAGGGGTTAATAGCTAGATTAGGAAATGAGAGAACTGCTGACGGTGTGGTCCCAAATCTTAAGAGAACATCACACTAGAGATTTTTTTTTTTTTTTTGATGGTCAGCATTTGTCTGGCAACATTTCTGGGATAATTTGCACCAGTATTGGATTATATTTTCTAGATTTATGAACAAGACAAAAGGCAAAACTGCCTGCAACAAGTGTCCCCCCAACGTTGAAAGAGTGATAGAGAATCAAAATGTCTGGACACAGAGTTTGAAGCATTTTAAGTCATAGGATGAGGAAACGACATTACTCGGCCAGAACAGTGTCCACAATAAAAGCTAAGGGGAGAAGGCCATGTGTCATACCAGTTTTACTCTAAACTAGGCAATCAAGTGTTGGTGGTTTATATTTGATGCTGCCTGGTATTTGACGAATTTGGACAGTATAGGAATGATCTCTTGGAATTTTACTATCTCAGTTAACCAATATCGCAATTTATCCATTTGGTGGCTATCCCAGTCTTTGTGTTAGGGTATTTAGGGTAATCTTAAACAAAGTGACTAAATATACGAAGGATGTGTATGCCTCTAGCACCTTATACATGTGCGCCTTTCTGGCCCTCAACTCGCCATCCAGGAAATCTAACCAAATCATTTAGACTAGCTAGGATTAGGGACAATACATCATCAAATCATGCTGCCTCAATCATAGCAACAAACAACTAGATATGCAAACATGTTTTTCGTCCGCGTTAGCTACTATGCCATTCCAGTCACAGAAGTCACTCTCTGTTTAAAACTTCCTAAGAACATTTTGCAGAGCTAGTGCATCATGTACGCCATTTTGATAAATTAACTAGATTCTAAGGCACCGAACATCTAAAACGAAACTTAAGAAGAACAAATACCACCAGAAAATTCACCCTCAAATTCATAAACAATCCACATAACTTAAAAAGCTAATGGACTAGAGCACTGTTAGCCATCAACTACAAAGGTGATTAAGATATACAAGATCCTTCTTTATTAAACAAGGAGTAATGTAATCCCAGGACAATAGAAGATTTCTGTTACTGAATGTAAAAAAAATGGAAAGAACTGGAAGCCACCGAGAGACCTCTCACACTCATGTGTATTACAATAACCTGTGAGCTGCCTCTATCATCATGCGTGGGTGCAATTCTCACCCTCAATTCGTCGCCGTAAAACTCCAACCAAATAGTCAAGACTACCCTGGCTAAGGATCAGCAAACAGTGTTCACCTGGTAGCCAATACATATAGAACGCTGACATGAACACTTGAGCAGAATGTTTTCAACTAACAATGCCATATTCACAACTGGCACTATCAAATTTATAAGTGACACCCCTCTCATTAAGGTTATAGTTATTGAACAGCTAGCCATAACTACCGTGCAACCTTGCAACATGTAAAACAAGCAACACCACGTTTACAACTGACATTTATCTCACCACATTTACAGTATACAATCTGCTATCTACATTTACAGTATACAATCTGCTATCTACATTTACAATATACAATCTGCTATCTACATTTACAATATACAATCTGCTATCTACATTTACAACTATAGGTAGCACCAACGAACTTGGCAATAATCTTGACCCCATAACTTCTTATAACTCAAATTGAATGAAAGCAATCGGGCTGACGTTTCTATCATTTGGGAAGAGTCCACCAGAAAATAGGTGTGGATATTTACAGCCAGTTTGTTCGAGGCCCTTTTGTGTTACAGAGAGGTTAGGGATCAAGATTATTGTCAAGTTACCTTACCCAAATCTTCAACTACAACCCATAGAGACCCCTAACACCGCCACCAATACTAAAGAATGTATTCCTCGACAGATACCTGCTGGCTACGCTCTTCAAGGACTATTAACTTCATGCGTGACCGCTGGTGAACGTTGACATCGGGGACCAAGCTTCTTCATCATACACATATTTATATTCAAAACAATTATACACAATTATTCAGTGTCGTATTCTTAAAATATACTGAAAACTCTGTGTATATGAAGGAAGAATGACTGAATATAGTTAATTTGAAACAAATCATATTAATGAAGAAATCAAATTTCTAAGTTTAACAGCTACATCTGTAATTTATCATAAAGTAGTGCATAAAGGTGATTGCACTAAGAATGACAAGGTGAACTGAGAAGTGTAAGTAATTCAGGCAGGTAACCAAAGGGGCCAATAACCAAATTGCCACGCTCCAATGCCACCACCGTCCATGTGGACCGCATCATCTCGAAATTTGAAAAAGTTCATATTCTCGAACTACTTTCATCTACCAGGACGATTATGGTATTTTATACTAACTCAACCATATTGTACCTCTCCTAACCGAAGATAATAGGTTAGGTTGGGTAATACAGGGCTAGTTACGGGCCGTGTTTTTCGCAAAGTCTGGTGCAAAGTTTTGCAAGGTCAACAAAGTCATGGAAAGGACGAGTCAAGGCGTGGACACCCCCGTCTTTCTTGAACGTGTCCAATAAAGTTAGAACGGTTGGCCCTGGATCACCGCCGTCAATAGGCGTACATACAGAGGAGGCGGGCCACAATTAATATGTCGAGAGTTCCACAGAGACGGAACGGGGTTGGGGAGCAGGAGTCATGACGGAGGCGTGAAAACGTGGGTTTCCCGTCCAACTACTGTTCATCAATTGCCCTTGTGTAGCCTTTGTACTGTCCATAAAACAAGAACGGGTCAAGGAAGGAAACAGCTTACATCACTGAAATATCATATTGGGCAGTTTCTCCCGTTTTCCGCTAGACTTGCCAACATCTTGCAGGGTCAAGGTCAATGCGGGGGCTAGGTCGATCCAATGTCGGGTGCATGGGCATCACATACCTTAATCGCCGCAATGACACCTTCATTTGGTCCCGACCCAAAATTCCTTAACGTTGACAAAAACTGCTTAGGACGTGTTGACAAAGCATTGTGTGTGAACGAGGCTTTAGGGTTATGATAAGGTACCTTGTAGCACTATACCCTGTTCATTATAGATAGGTCAGAAATCTTGACTTTTAACCTCTGTATCTCGAGCTCATGTCCCTACTATTTGTGAAAAGTAAGCCAGGGAATCGGTGTGAACATAAATATACAGGCCATTTGTTTAAGCCCTGTTTTATATACAAAGGTTTTGGACCATACTTTCTGGCCTACTTATAATTTATGGACTATAGTGCATGAACTTTTTCAACTTCAGGAATATGCTTCCTGTGTGCGTCACAAACGTTCCTGTTTAACAAACCTCTTTGACTTCTTCCACGATATCCTCAACCTCTATGATGAGAGTAAAGCTGTAGATATTATATACCTTGATTTTCAAAAGGCCTTTGACAAAGTTCCCCACAAACTTTTACTGCTAAAACTAAAAGTGCATGGAATACAAGACGGTGTGTTGAAATGGATAGAAAATTGGCTCAGCGACAAAAAGCAAAGAGTAGTCATAAAGGATAAGGCATCTAAATGGACCAATGTAAGTAGCAGGGTACCCCAGGGATCGGTACTAGGACCAATTCTCTTTCTAATTTACATCAACGACATAGATGAGGGTCTCACCTGTACAATCTCAAAATTTGCTGATGATACAAAAATTGCAAATAGCGTACTCTCAAAAGAACAAGTTGACGATATGCAACACAATCTAGATATGTTGTCATGTTGGGCCCAAATTTGGCAAATGAGTTTCAATGCGGATAAATGTAAAGTACTAAATATCGATACCTAAATGAGAAAGCAAACTATTTGATGAATGGCACTCAGCTTAAGAATGTAAACAGAGAAACCGATCTGGGAGTAACAATATCGAGTAACCTAAAACCGAGTAAACCATGTTCAGAAGTTGTTAAGAAGGCAAACAAAATAATTGGCTTTATAGGCAGGTCATTTGAGCATAAATCCAAAGAAGTTATCCTAACACTTTACAATTCCTTAGTCCGCCCTCTTCTGGAATACTGCGTTCAATCCTGGTGTCCTTATTACCAAAAAGATATAAACAAGCTAGAACGAGTTCAACGTAGAGTTACCAAAATGATACCTAGCCTAAAGAACAAACCATACGAAGAGCGTCTTAGAGAATTAAATATATTTCCTTTAACCCAGCGCAGATTAAGAGGTGACTTAATTCAAGTGTTCAAAATCATCAAAGGCATCGACAATATGAATTGTAGTAAGTACTTCACTATCGACCAATCTAATTACACACGGGAAACGGTTGCAAAATTATTGGTAAATCTTTTAACTCACACGAATCTAAGAATTTCTTCTTCAATCCAGTTGTCAACTTGTGGAATGGGCTTCCCGAGACGTTATAGACTGCAGCACCGTTGATTCATTTAAACTCCGCCTAGACAAATATCTCGCATCAAACCAGCGACTGACTGCGTTTGAAAATGAATAACTTTATTTTATCCTCCCCTCAGTTACTAACCCCTATGTCTCCTACTAACTTCCTAATCCTGCCACGGACATTAGTTCCCTCTCCAATGTTCCCTTACCCACTGTAAACCACTGTTTGGACACTTGATCCTCAGTGTTTTGGAGGACAAGCAGCCTAGAAGGGTCACTAGATCTGTTGTTGCTTGATTTCCTTTGTACTCAGCCGCCGGCTTTAGCATCGCCAACAGCTCCGCATCGCCACTGAGAAAACTCGATCATAATTTGAGTATTTCATATCCCAATTTCCTTTATTCATTGCATGAACAGTAGTTAAGTGCTTGTTTAACCTCCACATAGTTCTGTAGTTGCCGTGCATGTTATTTTATTGCTTTTCTGACTGATAAACATTGTTGTTTACATTTGTTATCCTAGCTTGTAGCAGACGACGCACGCGCACCTCTAATCGACCTAGCTTTGTATTTTCTTATTAACTCTAGTAGTTATCGTATTCAGTATCCTACTGTAGCTATATATATCTGTAATTTTAGTTGTTGCTTGCATGATCTTGTACTGTAGTAACCTTTGACTGATAACTTTGTTTATCTAAATATAATCCTGCTTGACTAGCCTACAGTGACACCAGCGCCATCTGTTGATACAGTATATTAACCCCTTGTGTGCAGTTACACTTTATTTTTATATAATCTCTATTTGGTGAATTGTATATTTAGTTACATATTCTATTATATATATATATATATATATATATATATATATATATATATATATATATATATATTTGTTTTGCTTTTTTAGTTAGGTTATCACCCCTGGTAGCCTACTTCTGCATATTTCATACTTTTTTGTTTTTGGTTATTTTTGTTTTAGGTTAGTCTAGGCTATCATCCCAGGTGGCCTATTTCTGCGTACGGTACTTCAATTTTTAAATTTTCAGTTAGGCTATCACCGCTGGTGGCCTATTTCTGCGTACCGGTATTTCATAATTTTTGTTTTCGGTTAGTCTAGGCTATCATCCCTGGTGGCCTATTTCTGCGTACTTCAATTATTAAATTTTCAGTTAGGCTATCACCGCTGGTGGCCTATTTCTGCGTACTTCAATTATTAAATTTTCAGTTAGGCTATCACCGCTGGTGGCCTATTTCTGCGTACCGGTATTACATAATTTTTGTTTTCGGTTATTTTTGTTTTCGGTTAGTCTAGGCTATCATCCCTGGTGGCCTATTTCTGCGTACTTCAATTTTTAAATTTTCAGTTAAGCTATCACCGCTGGTGGCCTATTTCTGCCTACCGGTAGTTCATAATTTTTGTTTTCGGTTAGGATAGGCTATAACCCCTGGTGGCCTATTTCTGTTTAAATAAACATAAAATTGTTTTCGGTTCGGCTATCACTGCGTATTCAAATTTAATTTAGTTTTGTTTTAATTTTTGGTTAGGCTATCACCGCTGATAACCTATTTGTGTGTATTTCAACATTTTTGTTTTCGGTTAGGCCTATTTAAGTAAGTGAAGCGACCTGAAGGGAGTGAAGTGTTTTTAAAGTGAGTTTAGTGTTTTTAAAGTGAGTTAAGTGTTTTTAAGTGAGTGAAGTGAACTGAAGAAAGTGATAGTCACCATGCCTCGTGCCTGTACGAACTGCGCCGGTAGGTTTGGTGCTTCCATGTTTGCTCCTGCCGATCCACAAGTCTGCCGACTCTGCCAGCAACGAGAGGATTTGACAGCAAAATTGGATGAAGCCCTCAACAAGATCAACGCCCTCACCAGGAAGCTGGAATCACTCCAAGAGTTTGTAACACTCAACGTTGGAGTATCACTAACGCAAATTGTTTCAACTCCAGCATCCACCACCGCCCCAACGTCATCTGCCAACAATCCAACACCTGCAGTAGACACTGCAGCAGATGATTCTGACGAACCTGAGCCGACATCAAACCAGGACAGCCGCCCTGTTCACCTTAGTCTCTCCCCCACTCCTCGTGCAAGAAGCCTGCTAGCACGAACAGTACCAACCCCTCGCCCCCATTCTAACCACTCCTCTCCCCGACCTGTACGTAGAGTCCCGCCACCACAGGTTTCCGGATTTACACCAGTGAGGAACGGTGCACGGCCAACGCAGAAAACGTCTCATCTACCAGTCACAATGTCAAACAGATTTGAGATATTGGTAGAGATGGAAGACGAACCAGAAGAGACCAGGCTCGTTGGGGATTCCATCCTACGAGGACAGGTCGAAGAGTTCTGCGACAGAGTCCCAATTCAACGAAAAAGATTTTGCATCCCAGGAGCTGGACTGGACGACATTGTGGAAGCCTTCGAAGATACCACAAAGGATGCAAATGAAAATACCCTTTTTGTCATCCATGCTGGTTCAAATGACGTCATGCGCACCAGATCCGAAGAGTTGATGGAGAAATATCGCAAGATGATCCAGCACTACAAAAACAAGTCAAGGAATATCATCATCTCAGGCATTCTCCCCAAGATCGACGCACCTGACAAATTCTACGACAAGGCCTTCAGCACAAATAGCCGACTAAAACATTTGTGTCTGAGGGAAGAAGTTGAATTCATCAACCTCTGGGACAACTTCTACAACCAGCCTACTCTGTTCCGCAGGGATGGCACTCATCTAAACCCTGTGGGTTCAGCACGCATGGGTCGTCTCCTACACGAAGCAGTCCGCAGCCATGGATCAAAAAACGCCATCCGAGAAGAAGCAGCAGTGACATAAATCATCCAACGCCAAGAAAAACACAGAGGCAACCGAGGACCACCAGCGATAAGGACCGGAGACAGCGAGGACCGAGGACAGCCATGAACATAAATGTAGATCCGACAAGAACCAAAAATATTATTAAAGCGCGTTCCGTGAGTTCTAAAATAACAAATTTAAAGGTTTTCTATGCAAACGCTCGTAGCATACGCAATAAATTTTCAGATTTAGAGGAGCTAGTGTTTACAGAAAATTATGATGTGATTGGCATAACAGAATCTTGGCTCAATACAGAAGATAGAGACTTTTTAGCAGAGTATTCACTTCCCGGTTATGTAATGTTTGAGAAAAGCCGAATAAATCGAAATGGAGGTGGCGTTTTACTTTATATCAAAGAAAGTCTTAACCCTACCCTCTTGTCAAAACCTCAAATTGTGAACGTCGACGCATCTTTTGTGCTAATAAAGAATAATAAAGGTACCAAAATAATACTTGCATTAATATACAGACCTCCAGCTCAATCAGTGCAAACTGACCGAGAAATTTACGAACAAATTGCAGATGTAAGTAACTCACAAGATACCGTAATTTTTGGTGACTTTAATTTACCTGTGACCAAGTGGGGCGATACTCTTACTTCACACTCCGGACATGACTTGTATACGAACTTGCAAGAGAGTTCGCTTTATCAATTTGTTGGAACGCCGACCCGTGGTAATAACGTTCTTGACATTGTACTTGCAACAAAAGAAGAATTAATAGAGAATTTGAATGTTGGTGATGAATTCAGTAACAGCGACCATCATACGATAACTTTCACTTTAAACTTTACTAGTAACGAACCAAATAGTAGCATCGAAAAAGTCCCTAATTTCAAGAAAGCAAACTTTCCTAAACTTAGAGCTATGTTTAAAGAAACTGACTGGAGCTTTTTAATTCACAATAACGACATAAATACATCTTGGAAGTTATTCGAAGCCACTTACCTAAAAGCAGTGCAAGACTGCATACCATCGAAAACTCGGCGTCCAGGCCATAATAATAAGCCCAAATGGTGGAATAAAGATATTTCAAACTGCCTGCTTGCTAAAAAATTTGCTAATGATAGATTAAAATCCTCACAAAATGACGAAGAACGGCTGAAATTTGTAGAGCTACGACGCAAAGCCAAAAAGTTAATTAAGCAAAGTAAAAAGACCTTAGAGTTACATATTGCGAATCAAAGTAAAACAAACCCGAAAGAATTCTATAGTTATATCAGAAAGAAAAAAGTAGTTACTTCAACTGTTGGACCGTTAGTCGATGAAAATGGAGAATACACCAAAGACGAAGAACAAATGAGTAATGCCCTCAATACCTTCTTTGCATCAGTTTTTACAACCGAAGACCTCAGTGATATCCCTACACCATCGCCGATTCAGATTGATAATTCAGATGTTTTAAGCAATATCACCGTTACAGAGAGAGAAGTATTGAATTGTTTAGATAAACTCAAGGTAAATAAAACGCCTGGACCTGATACAATCTCGCCTAGAGTTCTAAAGGAAGCTAAGGATGAGCTCTCTAAACCACTGACATTACTATTCAATAAATCCTTGCAGTCTGGAACTATGCCCGATCAGTGGAAGCTAGCCAACGTAACACCGATATTCAAAAAAGGCAGCAAATCCCTATCCAGTAACTATCGTCCAATTAGCTTAACCTCAGTTGTATGTAAAATGCTAGAAACGGTCATAAGAGACAGACTCGTAAATCACTTAGAGGAAAATAACATACTTAAAGATACTCAACACGGCTTTCGTAAAAAAACGTTCCTGTTTAACAAACCTCTTAGACTTCTTCCACGATATCCTCAACCTCTACGATGAGAGTAAAGCTGTAGATATATACCTTGATTTTCAAAAGGCCTTTGACAAAGTTCCCCACAAACGTTTACTGCTAAAACTAAAAGCGCATGGAATACAAGACGGTGTGTTGAAATGGATAGAAAATTGGCTCAGCGACAGAAAGCAAAGAGTAGTCATAAACGGTAAGGCATCAAAATGGACCAATGTAAGTAGCGGGGTACCCCAGGGATCGGTACTAGGACCAATTCTCTTTCTAATTTACATCAACGACATAGATGAGGGTCTCACCTGTACAATCTCAAAATTTGCTGACGATACAAAAATTGCAAATAGCGTACTCTCAAAAGAACAAGTTGACGATATGCAACACAATCTAGATAAATTGTCATGTTGGGCCCAAATTTGGCAAATGAGTTTCAATGCGGATAAATGTAAAGTACTACATATCGGATACCTAAATGAGAAAGCAAACTATTCGATGAATGGCACTCAGCTTAAGAATGTAAACAGAGAAACCGATCTGGGAGTAACAATATCGAGTAACCTAAAACCGAGTCAACAATGTTCAGAAGTTGTTAAGAAGGCAAACAAAATAATTGGCTTTATAGGCAGGTCATTTGACCATAAATCCAAAGAAGTTATCCTAACCCTTTACAATTCCTTAGTCCGCCCTCTTCTGGAATACTGCGTTCAATCCTGGTGCCCTTATTACCAAAAAGATATAAACAAGCTAGAACGAGTTCAACGTAGAGTTACCAAAATGATACCTAGCCTAAAGAACAAACCATACGAAGAGCGAAGAGCGTCTTAGAGAATTAAATCTATTTCCTTTAACCCAGCGCAGATTAAGAGGTGACTTAATTCAAGTGTTCAAAATCATCAAAGGCATAGACAATATGAACTGTAGTAAGTACTTCACTATCGACCAATCTAATTACACGCGGGGAAACGGTTGCAAAATTATTGGTAAATCTTTTAACTCGCACGAATCTAAGAATTTCTTCTTCAATCGAGTTGTCAACTTGTGGAATGGGCTTCCCCGAAACGTTATAGACTGCATCACCGTTGATTCATTTAAACTTCGCCTAGACAAATATCTCGCATCAAACCCGCGACTGACTGCGTTTGTAAATGAATAACTTTATTTTATCCCCCCCTCAGTTACTAACCCATCTGTCCCCTACTAACTTCCTAATCCTGCCACGGACATTAGTTCCAGGGCAGTAATTCCCTTTCCAATGCTCCCTTACCCACTCTAAACCACTGTTTGGACACTTGATCCTCAGTGTTTTGGAGGACAAGCAACCTAGAAGGGTCACTGGATCTGTTGTTGCTTGATTTCCTTTGTACTCCTTTGTACTCCTTTGTACTCCTTTGTACAATGGCAAAAGCGGCCGTTTTATATTACGGACATTTTAGTTTGTGACTAACATGACGTATGGTCAACTATACGTGCAATACATCCTGTGGCCTCCTTCATTCACATAGAAAAAAAAACAAAAAATCATGATTATTGTATTCCAGGATATCTTTAGCAATTGTCATGTTAGGATGTCAAGTTTTGCCAACATGTGTGATGGTTCGCAATGTTTTCAAAATTATGTAACATATGATATCCAACTTAAACGACAGGAAAGTGTGTGTGTGTAGTTAGAGTCTGGCTGGCGTGTAGCAGGGTTGTAGCTCATTAATGACGTGCTATATGTGTGTACACATGATCTGGACACATTGTAACTGGAATAGGTTTACCCTTTACTATCGTTTGCTCCGTGCGTGTACAATTCCGTTCTCCGGTTTCTCGCTGCTGCCACCACTCTTACCGCCTCACTCAGCAGAAGTGTTGGACATGCTTCCGGTTATACTTGCAAATTAATCGAGGAAGGAACGTAACAATTTCGCGCGATATCGCCGGGTATATTGCAAATTAGGAGTAGTTAAGTATACGCTGCCTAGACAGAATATTCATAAACGTTGCTAAGCGCTATTTCTATTAAGAATATCGCCCGGAATATTGAACATTATGAGTACTTCAGTATACGCTACTCAATGTCAATATTCATAAACGTTTCTAGGAGCTATTGCCATTTCACTGGCCAATAGAGATATTGTCTTTGCGTGGTTGGAAATAATTTAAACTATGAGAGACCACCACTAAACATTAATAACAGCATATTTGGTTATACAAAACACATCGTAATAGCTGAATAATCAATAAGTGAACACGCTCATGTTTTGCAAGCTAATATATTAGACTAATATGTGTGTGTGTGTGTTTGTGTGTGTATAATTATGTTACATCAGATTATATTACTAGGCTTTATCAATCTATACATGGATCTAAGTATTGAACACTCGCAGTTAATACTGTGAATTTGTTGCAATATTTTAAAATTTAATCAGCTCTTAGAGTAACTTAATATGGCATAAAACAATACAGTCGCCATTTTAGTATACAATATTAGTATTCACTAGAATGTAATCATATTACCGTGTACATGCTTACGTCAAGATAGCAACTTTATATAGGCCAGGAGAAACATGTTCAAGTCAAAGTGTTAATTGACATGGTGATTCCAACAGGGGTTTCCTGAGCTAAATATAATAATGTAGCATTACCCAACATAAATGAAAACGAAGCCGTCGCACTGAAAATGTTGCCTTCATTGAAGCGTACGTTTTCATTTTAATTTACAGCCATGAACCCCTGGTCCTCAACCCATGCATATTCAAAGATTGATTCTGTCAGGCGGGCACCAGAGTCCGGAGCCTCGCTGTTGGTGTTACCAATGATAACATACACGGAGGGATTTAGTACAACTGCGGTGGAGGAGACTTTAGGTGTTAAACAAACTTCACCCATGTTGGAGTGAAAAAAGTGTGTGTTGTTTAGATGACAGTGAATATTGTTGACGTTGGATTTTAGAAACATGATGAGAGAGCTTTACATTGAATTATAAGAACGTTTATCTATTTCTTTATTTGTATTAATGTATATTTTTGCATTTAATATTTATTTGAGATACTAAGCAACATTTCCCTTCATTAAAAGTTACTGTAAATCTTCACATTAAGGGTCAATCTAGTTTCGAAATTCAATCAATCAAGCAATTAATCGACCAATCAAGATAAAATCAAGCTACAAATGTTGGTGACATTACTGAAACCACAAGTACATTCTAGGATTTTTTTTTTCTCTCTTCACTATTTCCTTCTCGAAGTGTACATTAAATTGCTGTACCACGGTGATGAATAATTATGTTGGGAGCTCCTATATGGTGGTACACTAACAATCCCTTACAGCTAGCGGTCGAGCCTCTGGTTTGGGGTCTTGGAGATTTTAGAAGTATTTTTGCTCGCCAGGTCACGGTAGTTTGATTTTAGAAGTATTTTTGCTCGCCAGGTCACGGTAGTTTGATTTTAGAAGTATTTTTGCTCGCCAGGTCACGGTAGTTTGATTTGTATGAAATTAATAATAATAATAATAATAGTTCTTAAAGCTAGCGCATGCTAAGCTAGCTAAGGATAGCTCAATAAGGCCGATTTGGCGTATTTCCATTGGGGTCCTGTACTACTACCCCATCCCTTTGCTCATGAGGGATGGTAACTGTCAGAATAATATTCTTAACTAATGTCGGGAGTCTGAATTTCAGTAATGGGAGCAATTGCTTTGTAAACATTTTAATGAATAGAGCTATAGTACAGTAGTGAAAGTTCATATAAAGGTTCATCATAAAGTATATTGTATCGGATCAGACAAATGAATTAAATAGTTTCATTTCATTTGTCCATCATATTATGAACGATTCGTGAACCGTGTATTGCCTCAGTTAGAATACAATATTATTTTTCATTCGAGTCTTTTGGTTCGGTGATCCTGCTTCATTCACTGTAATACTGGTTGGTTTGAATTACTAGAAGGTGAGGTTATGGCTGTGGGCTGGAGTGAGGGCAGTTAACCAGCAGCACTGGCATGGCGAGCATCTACTAGCAGCTGTTACCGTGGAGGGTGACCTCAACCGCCTCTCTCTTTCTCTAGGATACGCTCGGATCGGTTGCCACAGCAGGTGTACCATAGAAACGCCTGCGGACATGCCCCTCTTCTTTTTTTGCGTGGATGACTGCCCAAACTCACACAGCTCTCTTGGATTAATTGCAGGTGTATGCATAGAAACGCCTGCGGACATGAAACACCCCAACTCGGCCAACGCCGCCATCTTTGTACCCTAATAAAAGTATATGAACCACAACAGTTGCCGACCACAGTGAGAACGGACATGAAGGTGTAGTTTGAAGTTATTAATTGTGTGAAGCAGTGATCAAAGTTTGCATTAAATCTAATCTAGTTAATATTTGTTAATTAGGGTTGTTCAGGGGTTGTTTAATTCAAGGTGAAGGGAAATTGTTTAATAGTTCAGTGTTATATCTATATTTTAATAAATTATTATTATTATTTCTACTTATTTTCCTTGTCCTGCCGTGTGCATTGGTTATTATGATGGGTCATTCACAGAACTTGGTCAGTAACTATTTACTTAATGAACTTTGGACTCATGCCTTGGGTCTTGTTTAATTAATTATCTAAGCCGAATTAAATAATGAGACTGTTCTCTATTAAAGACTTGACATTCTGGATTCATGGCTTTTGTCTTTGTTAATTTTACGGCTAACTCAAATTAATAAGACTATTTTCAAGACATGACAAGTGTCATGTCTTGAATTGAAAGTGGAATTTAGGGGTGTGAGAAAACTAGTTAATTATACCACAAGGTTATCGTAAACAAGTATTCAAATTGGGACATGAAGGAATCATGGGTGGTCACATGGGCTTTAAGAAAACGCTGTTTAGAATTCAAGGAACATTCTTTTGGCCAGGTATGGTAGCTGATGTGAGTCGATGGTGTAAGTCGTGTGATGTTTGTCAAAGAACTGTAGATAAAGGTACCATAAAGCCAGGTAAGCTAAAATCCATGCCAATAATTGATGAGCCATTTGCTAGAGTAGGTGTAGATATAGTAGGCCCTATTACACCTAGAGCAGATAGTAGAGATGGATATATACTCACTCTTATTGACTTTGCAACACGATATCCAGAGGCGGTAGCTTTGCCAAACATAGAGACTACTACAGTAGCGGATGCGCTGATTGAGATCTATTCCCGTATTGGTATCCCAAAGGAGGTTCTGACTGACAGGGGTAGCCAATTCACATCTGGGATGATGGGAGAAGTGGAAAGACTCTTATCAATTAAGTCCTTTCCACCCAATGTGTAATGGGTTAGTGGAACGGTTCAATGGAACTCTGAAGAAAATGCTGAAACGGATGTGTGATGAGGTTCCCAAAGACTGGCCTAGATACATAGCACCGTTACTGTTTGCATATAGGGAAGCCCCACAGTCCAGTACAAAGTTTTCTCCATTTGAAATTGTTTACGGCAGAGCAGTCAGAGGCCCTTTGAGTGTACTGAGGGATATTTGGGATGGATCGGTCAGCACACCTGAGACTCGGTGCTTGTGAAAAATATTTAATGCGCCGAGCGTGGGCGCGAACCCAGGCCTTCTGGGTGGAAGTCAGAGACGCTAGTCACTACACCAAGCGAGCTGCTAATGACATTGTATGACATAGTAGCATGATAAGCCTTAGCCCAATTTAAACCAGATTATTGATATTTCTGTTTATTAGTATTTATATAATACCCAAATACAATTTAAATTCCACTAACACAGATTGACCTGTGTTCATGCTCATCAGTTTGCCTAAAGAAAGAAGCTCACTCACGCATCCGTGTATCTTATACACACACACACTCAGACAACCCTTCATCTATTTTTGTTCTAGTAGTTCATTGTTATAATCATTAATATTAGCAGTACTATTATATAGTTTGTTTCCGGAACCATTGATGCGCTACTCTTCACAAACGGCTGCTTCCACGACATTGAACACGAAAACCAAAGGTATTCACAGAAGCAAAATTAATAAAGTGAACCTGTTAGATTTCCAATACACTAGCTAAATAGCTCGTTTCACTGTATTCTGTCATCTGAGTGACACACTACTCATAAACGGCTGTCTACGTGACATAAACGGCTGTCTACATGACATAAACGGCTGTCTACGTGACATAAACGGCTGTCTACGTGACATAAACGGCTGTCTACATGACATAAACGGCTGTCTACGTGACATAAACGGCTGTCTACATGACATAAACGGCTGTCTACGTGACATAAACGGCTGTCTACGTGACATAAACGGCTGTCTACGTGACATAAACGGCTGTCTACGTGACTTAAACGGCTGTCTACGTGACATAAACGGCTGTCTACGTGACATAAACGGCTGTCTACATGACATAAACGGCTGTCTACATGACATAAACGGCTGTCTACGTGACATAAACGGCTGTCTACATGACATAAACGGCTGTCTACGTGACATAAACGGCTGTCTACGTGACATAAACGGCTCTCTACGTGACATAAACGGCTCTCTACGTGACATAAACGGCTCTCTACGTGACATAAACGGCTGTCTACGTGACATAAACGGCTGTCTAAGTGACATAAACGGCTGTCTACGTGACATAAACGGCTGTCTACGTGACATAAACGGCTGTCTACGTGACATAAACGGCTGTCTACGTGACATAAACGGCTGTCTACGTGACATAAACGGCTGTCTACGTGACATAAACGGCTGTCTACGTGACATAAACGGCTGTCTACGTGACATAAACGGCTGTCTACGTGACATAAACGGCTGTCTACGTGACATAAACGGCTGTCTACGTGACATAAACGGCTGTCTACGTGACATAAACGGCTGTCTACGTGACATAAACGGCTGTCTACGTGACATAAACGGCTGTCTACGTGACATAAACGGCTGTCTACGTGACATAAACGGCTGTCTACGTGACATAAACGGCTGTCTACGTGACATAAACGGCTGTCTACGTGACATAAACGGCTGTCTACGTGACATAAACGGCTGTCTACGTGACATAAACGGCTGTCTACGTGACATAAACGGCTGTCTACGTGACATAAACGGCTGTCTACGTGACATAAACGGCTGTCTACGTGACATAAACGGCTGTCTACGTGACATAAACGGCTGTCTACGTGACATAAACGGCTGTCTACGTGACATTGGACGCTAAGAACAAAGTTGTTTGCAGAGCCAAGTGAACACCTGAACCTGCCAGACTTAAGCTCTCTACTATGGTGGTTCTTGCACCATGATATTATCTTTGTTTTTCTTTCGTCTCTAGAGCCTCTGACGCACTACTACTTATAGTTGGCTGCCTCCGCAACATTCAATACAAAGACCAAAGGTGTTCGCAGAGCCAAAATGAACAATGCGAACCTGCCGTTCTACTGCTACTGACTGTGGAACTCTTGTACCTTGACATTGTCTAAAACAGGATGTAGCGGAATTTGGATGTAGAGGATTCATCCACCATTATAATATATACATATGAGTCACAATTTCCATAAAGATAGTTGGTGATCCATGCAAAGAATGAGATAAGTTTGAGTCGCAAATAGGGAATATAATTTCAAAAAATATATAAGGGCTTAATTGAAGGAATGAATATCTAGTTAAGTAAAATAAATGGTATAGTAAAGTCCATAACTGGAAAACTGCAATGTAAAACAAGCCCAAAGGCGAGCAGGTTGGCAACATGACAGACAGAGAGTTGGATAGCAAAATGACCGACAGAGTTGGATGGCAAAATGACAGACAGAGAGTTGGATGGCAAAATGACAGACAGAGTTGGATAGCAAAATGACAGACAGAGAGTTGGATGGCAAAATGACAGACAGAGTTGGATAGCAAAATGACAGACAGAGTTGGATAGCAAAATGACAGACAGAGTTGGATAGCAAAATGACAGACAGAGTTGGATAGCAAAATGACAGACAGAGTTGGATAGCAAAATGACAGACAGAGTTGGATAGCAAAATGACAGACAGAGTTGGATAGCAAAATGACAGACAGAGTTGGATGGCAAAATGACAGACAGAGTTGGATGGCAAAATGACAGACAGAGTTGGATGGCAAAATGACAGACAGAGTTGGATGGCAAAATGACAGACAGAGTTGGATGGCAAAATGACAGACAGAGTTGGATAGCAAAATGACAGACAGAGTTGGATAGCAAAATGACAGACAGAGTTGGATAGCAAAATGACAGACAGAGTTGGATAGCAAAATGACAGACAGAGTTGGATAGCAAAATGACAGACAGAGTTGGATAGCAAAATGACAGACAGAGTTGGATAGCAAAATGACAGACAGAGTTGGATAGCAAAATGACAGACAGAGTTGGATGGCAAAATAAACGGTTGGAAAGGTTGACAGACTGGTTGAAAGTCACGACATGTATAGTTTGGTAGACAATATTTTGAAATGAGATGTAAGATATTGAAGTAGCAAGGAATTTTGGTAGTGAGAAGCAGATAGGTGGATGGAAAATAGGCAGGCGAATAGAAGAACAAACAGTTAAGGGGAGACGGTCGTTTTTTCTGGCCCCCTTTCTCCTTCGTGTTTAGTCCCACTAATTTTGAGATTTTTAGACGTTCGGACCATTTGTTTGGCGGTTTTAAGACATTTTGTCCCATTTCGTTATAAATTTTAAGACCTATCGTGCAATTTAGTTTTTCCCCTGACGATCGATAGCGAGCCTGTAATTGTGAGAGGAACAAGCCTTAGGCCAGGACATTTGTCTATAGAAAAATGTACAAATTTATCTGGGGGGGGGGGGGGGTTATTCTAAGTTGAGGGATGTCTAGCGAGGAAACTAAGTATGTATGAATTAATGAATTTATAGGCCAACAAAAACAGTCTGTGTCCCCTTAACTGAAGAGACAGACACACGAGTACAAAAACGACTGATATTTGAAACGGTATGCAAGCAGAGTAGTTTCACAGACTCTGCGATGGGACTGGAGATACAGGAAGTTGTGAGGGTCGACTACAGTAGTTGTTGGCAATCGGAACTTATGTAGCATTACTAATATAAGGGATTAGTAAAATTGTCATATCATTTCATATACTGTATACAGTATATATATATATATATATATATATATATATATATATATAATTATATATAATGTATATATATATATATGAATATATATATATATGTATATATATGTATATATATATATATATATATATATATATATACATATATATATGTATGTATATATATATTAACTCAACTCAAGAATGAAACTTTACTCCCAATCTTTCTTCTATTCAACGGCTGTGCTCGGGAACTCCTCCCTGAATCCATCTTTCCCGCATCCTGTGACTCAAATTGTATAAATATATATATATATATATATATTTATACAATTTGAGTCACAGGATGCGGGAAAGATGGATTCAGGGAGGAGTTCCCGAGCACAGCCGTTGAATAGAAGAAAGATTGGGAGTAAAGTTTCATTCTTGAGTTGAAGAGTTGTACAGACTAGGGGCGGGATTGTGTTGCAAGACGGGTACTACGCACCCTACGTAGAGGAGGTGGAATGCACTGAGAGAGCTCTGAAGAACACCCATTATTGTAGTAGCGATAGAATAGTGAGAGAGATGCAACATTGTGGCGAAGAGAGAGAGATTGCAGGGAGTCGGTGAGTGGAAGGGAGTTAATGTTACAAAAGGCTTTCTTTTCTACTTTGTCTAAAAGTGTTGTGTGAGAGGATCCTCCCAACACATGTGAACAATACTCAATACAAGGGCGCACTGTGCCCCTGTACAGAGCAAGAAGCTGAGCAGGGGTAAAGAACCCCTTGAGGCGGTCCAGCACACCCAGCTTCTGGGAGGCCGCCTTAGGAAGACTGGTAATATGGTCCTTCCAAGAGAGAGCGATATATATATATATATATATATATATATATATATATATTGCTAAAAAAGGGATCACTAAAATGTAATAAGTTGTTGAACACGTGGCAATTTGCCTATCTAAAAAACAATTAAAAACATTAATTTTCGGCGACGTCACGCAGCCATCCTCAGGAAAGGGTTACCAACAGATCCTAAAAAATGAGTATGACTCTGTATATATTGCTAAATAAGGGATCACTAAAATGTAATACATTGTTGAAATTAATGTTTTAGCAATATATACAGAGTTATACTCAATTTTTAGGATCTGTGTATATATATATATATATATATATATATATATATATATTTATGCATAATGTATTCATAATATGTAATTATAATCCATCGTCATTGTACTTAGAGTCAAGGATAATTAGACTTAAATGTATTTGTAAAGTGTATAATTATGATGTCCAATATTAAACATAATTGATTAGATTTTTATTTATATGAAAATGCATAGTGTAGAAAGATATTTTATACACAATTTGCAATATTATGATGTTTTCAGTTAGTTTGTACGTATTTGCTTAAATTTAACTACCGTGACCTGGCAAACAGAAAGACCTTTTAGGATTGCTAGCTGTAATCAGAAGCTCTATTCAGGTGGGCTAACTTGTATGGATTATGAGTGTACCTGGTACAGTACAGTATATAAACACTTTTGTTGTTTCTGCTGTGAAACTGTCAGTACAATATGTATCATATAAGTTAAGATATTTAAGGTTATATTCAATAGTAAACATTTGCGAAACATCTGTTGAAAAGATAACTAATATCTCTCCAAAGGAGTATTATGATGTGAGAAGGTCCGTTTTCAAATCACGATAAAAACCTGTTTAACTAGAGATTAACATTAGTTAACCATTTTAGTACCGGTGACGTCTTTTGCATTGGATTGCAGCTACATTAAGACTTTTTAATGAAGGTTAGGACAGATGTATGGCAGCTAAAAGGATAAATTGAGATAATCTGTAATGTTTTATTGGACAGACGTCCTTCCTAACTTGGATAAAATCGTCTAATGGTTACCAGAATATATTGAGAAGCACGTCACTGGTACTGAATAGGGTAACTCTTTGAAGAGTGTGACGCATTTTGACAGCTTGTTCTTGCTAGCATTAGACGATTTTAGATAGGTTTGGAAGGATTTGTATTAATTATAAATGTAATTATCTCAATTAACCCTCTGACGTCCATATGCCCTTACTCATCTGAATAAAATAGTCTAATAATAGCCAGAAAGTATACAAGAAAGGCGTACTCGGATCTTGAAAGGATTAAGAGTCGACTGCGTAGCCTAGGAGTAGCAAATATTGTTGGTTTCTTCACCTGGTCAACGACTTAACCCTTATAGTGCCAGCGACGTGTGTATATGTTGTACTCTAGCTATATTATAACGATATGCAGCTTAGAAAGGATCTGTGGTAGTTAAGAGAGTTGGTAGAGATAGTTTGAAGCCTAAATATTGCTATGGTCCTTCCTAAGCTGAATATAATCGTCTAATAATTGCCAGAATACGATGACAAGGACGTCGCTGATACTGAATGGGTTAAGGGAAACGATTGAGTTTCTTCTGCACCCACATTTCCTTCATGTTTAGCCCGATTAGTTTTAAGATTATAATTTGTTTGCACCATTTGCTTGACAATTGTAAGACCTTTTGCCCTATTTCTTTATCAATATTAAGACCTTTCGTGCCATTTAGATATCAATTATTTTTCCTGGCGAGCGAAAACACGCCTGCAATTTAATAGGAACCGGCCGTCGGTTGGATTATTTTCCTACCGAAAAATAAAAAATACAAATCTGGAATGGGGGTCTTGTAGGTCTTTGTTAAAGCTTGATAGAAGTCTAGGGAGCAAAATAATATATAATATGTTATTATTTTAGCACGCTTTATACCAGTTTGTTATTTCCACCATAGGAAAGCTCTGAACTATAACACTCAACGGGAACACAGCTGACTTTATATACACTTTATAACAATCAATCTCCACCAATGTCACAGAATATACAGTTTCGGTACACAAGTTTTATTTCCTTATTAGCTAGGGTTCAAAGCAAAACAATAAGATTGAGTCTCATCTAAAGTAAATAAAGTCAATATAATTAATAAAA
The DNA here is from genome assembly GCA_037953745.1 of Lithodes maja. Lineage (NCBI taxonomy): Eukaryota > Metazoa > Arthropoda > Malacostraca > Decapoda > Lithodidae > Lithodes > Lithodes maja. Next base: position 23,098 of record JBAKBP010007371.1, read on the forward strand.
ATAATGCAGCAAGTATAAATATTCCTGATTAATATACTGGCAGGTAATGAATAATATGCAATTGCAAAATAGTGTCAATGAAGCATAAAAGATAGCTATGTAAATATAGCATAAATAAACAAAGAGGTTAGTCTCAAATCACAATAACTGATATCCTGAAAGTAAATAGCGTTTGGCGAGTGAAGCAAGGTAAGTAGACAATACTGCGAAGACACACACACAGTGACAAAGATATATGTAAATTAGGATATCAGTTGAGAAGTGAATAACTTGACGTTAATTCAACACAAGATAAGATATACATCTAAATCAACTTATAGAGTTACAATAATGAATATAAATTCAGTAAGTAATAAATTATATTAGCCTGTGTGCGGGGCTGAAAGTCTCGCCGTGGAGAAGTTAACGCGACGTGATATTGACAGGAGTTTACATTCAACTCAAAATAAGGCTTAACCCGCGGAGTGCCAGACAATTATTGACCCTATGCATCTGCCAGTGCCAGAGGATTTTTTATTTATATTTGTTTGGCTAAATCTATCAAGTTGGGTGAGAAAGGAAGGATAATGGTAAAAAAAAACACTCCCCTTGTCCATTTTCGCCAGAAATCAGGTCCCCGATATGTAACTGAAATTTTCAGAGTAAATCATCGACTTTTATGGTATGGAACGTATAGGTAGGAGGTTGGTGAGAGGGTGGTTTGGGGGATGGTAGGGGGAAGGTAGAAGCGTAATTGACTGTGTTACAAATATGAAGCCGATTGGTGAGGTAGTTTCGCCACCACGGATTTTCCTTTTTTGTCCTTTTCTTCGTACGGATACGCTGGTGGTGGGAGGCGGTTGGGGGTGTGGTGGGGGGGAAGGCAGAAGGGTAAGGGACTTGTCACACAAATATGGAACCGATTGGTGTAGTCGTTTCGCCGCCACAGATTTTCCTTTTTTTTCCTTGTGAGGCGACCATAGTCAGCGAGTGGGTGGGGGAAGGCAGTTGTGTTGGTGGTGGCAAGAAGCCAAAAGGGTAAGGTACATGTGGTAGAAATATGAAAGCCATAGGTGCAGTCGTTTCGCTGCTACGATTTATTTTCGGCGAGTCCGTATATATACGGACCTGGCACTGGCACTGGGCGTGACAAGACCCTAGTCCGTATATATACGGACCTGGCACTCGGCGGGTTAAACTGAGTTTGAAGTCAGGAAGCATAAACTTTACAGTAGTCTAACTAATGCCCCTTTCCCACTGATGCGATTTCATACGATTTTCATCGCCGACACCAAGAAATGGGCACATTCGTGACATGTCGCAACAAAATCTTGAACCCTCGCATGATAATCGTTTGACTTGCAAGGCCTCGCAAGGGCCCTCGTGGGTCATCGCAATTGTTCGGATTGTTCAAAATTTGGGACGAGGACTTGCGAGGGGTCCGAACCCTCACAAGCATCGTCGAATATTGCCGAGGGATCGGCGAGGCCCTCGGAGATTCTCGGCGACATCGGCGAGACATCGACGACGGTGTCGCACGAGAAAAAAAGCGTCGCCGAGAGTATACCCGTCACAGGTATACTTCGCAGAGGCGTGCGAAGGGCTGTGCGACGTAGATGAATGCTCGGAAAACACCTCGCCGAGGCCAAAGAGCACCTTCGGCGAGGTGGGTAAAACAAAAGGATTAGGCCTAGAGTGAACCTGTCAACCTTTTTTTCTATGCACTTCTCGTAAGGGGGTTCACCTGTTTTTGTTTTGTCTTTCTCTCCTTTTCTCTCTTTCTCTGGCTTGTATCCATTCGGCCCCATTCAGCCAACTGTTTTAAGACGTTTATCCCCATCCAAGTATCGATATCTTCCTGGCGAGCGATAGCGAGCCAGCATTGTATGAAGAAATCCGGCTTCACCGGAGACATTTTTCTATCTACAAATTTAGCTAGCTCTCAAAACAAAAATATATATATGTTGGCTAGCTACCGTTCACCAGGAAAATATTGAAACCTGGATGGGGGTAAAAGACTTAAAAAAGTAGGCTGAATGGGGCCGAATGGATACAAGACAAAGAGAGAGGGAGAGAAAGAGAAAACAAAAAAAAGCGAGGTGGGCTCAATTAAGCCGTAATCCGTAAACATACAGCAAGTACATTGCCAATCTCCGAATTAAGGGGAGATGAGTTGTTTTTCTGGTCCCCTTTGTTCCTCATGGTTAACCCCATTAGTTTTCATATTTTATGACGTTCGGCCCATTAGTTTGGCGATTTTAAGACATTTCACCACATTTCGTTGTCAATATTAAGACTTTTCCTGTTATTTAGGCGTCGAGTTTTTTCTGGCTAGCGATAGCGAGCCTGTACTTTTTGAGGAACCGGCCGTTGGCCAGGGTATTTTTCTATCAAAAAATGTACAAATTGATCTTGAAGGAGGGTGTTGGGGGTGCTTTATAATTATGCTTGATGGAGGTCTAGGGATGAAACTAAATAAATCATAAACAAATATATATATATGAGCAAACCGACCGTTTGTTTGGTCATTCATTCCTTTATTTCTTAGGTTCCTCAATATACCTCCATCATACTTAAAACAAAAAACTCTAGACCCCCCTTTAAGATAAATTTGTACATTTTCGACGAGATGGGTTGGGTATGAGGGGGGATCTGCTTGGTGTGGGCCAATCGGCACTCTGCAGACCCCGTAATCTTGTGTTGATCTCTAACCGTTTTGGTGAGGTCAGTCCTCAAGGCATTAGTGAGTTGGGTCTATAATTAGGCCTTGTAATTGGGGTTGGGTGTGACATGGATCTGCCTTGTGTGGGCCGATCGGCTTTCTGCAGACTACCGTTTTCTTATGTTCTTATGTTTGTGCCATTAAATATATGCAAAAAGTTTTCGGATAATCTCGCCGAGGTATCCGCCGAACCATCGCTTAATTCGCCGAAGACGTCGCAGAACATACGCCGAGGATTCGTTCATCCTTCGCATTATTTTGCAATATTTTATTCAAATGAGACGGTTCTCGCCGAGAACGTCGGCGAACCATCGCTCAATTTGCCGATATCGTCGCATAATGTCGCCGATTACGTCGTATGCATCGGCGTCATCGTCGCCGAGTGTAAACTTGTCAACGTTTTTTAACGGTCAAAATCGTTGACGTCGCACAAATTCGTTGCGAATTGACAAAACTACGTCCTCGGCGCAACGAAAATCGTATAAAATCGCATCAGTGGAAAGGGGCATAAGATAAATAAACACTCTGTGAACACTTATACATGCAATCGCGTACCCAGCTAATAACAACATATAGCATAAGATCTGATAGTGTTCACTGGTATTTACGTATAGTGGGAATATATATTTCCCGAACGAATATATATATAGCTCTTATACGGAATATAGGAATCTATATCCCAAGAATTATAGATATATCAATCCCACGCATAGAATTTTTTTCGTTCTCTCAACACGAGTGACGATGGCTAAAAGGAGATAATTAATAATCTCTTAAGATGATGTTAATTTGAACACTAACATATCTTCTATAACCTTCGCAATAATCATCAAAATATAGTATTGAACAAGAGGCACTTAATTTGGTTTAAGTATAGAAGTAGAGCCCATGAGAGATCTGGTCACACGTGGCGACTGAGTACGTTGATCACTTCCTGTTGACACCAGGGGGTCGTCTTCCTCACACGCACTAACTAGAATGGTCACTTCTAGCTCGCCTACACCACTTCTTCTTGGTCACTTCACACACACAGCCGCTTGTAGATACTTTTTTAAGGGGATTTAGGCAAACCCCTACGGAAGTATATTCCGAGTTGATTACCAGCTATTAAGCACGTTCGCCCCGAGAGGAGAGGTACCCGAAAGTGGAATCAACTTTGCCAACCAAATTCTTGGCTCGGGCAGGTAATATTCCGTTTTTAATTTGGTGTCTGGGTTTCGGAATATGAGAGGCATTTGAATTCTATTTTTTGTATTATTTTTGCGGTTATTAAGGTTCTTAAAATTACAATACATAATGGTTACATAGGTAACTATATTCTTTATTTATTAATATCAGAAGTATGGGTGAAGAAGCTCTGATGTACAGATGATAATTGGTTTACAGTTTTGGATGTTCATAAGCATTTGGCATGTTATATGTAATGCCTTTATTGTGAGGGGGAATAATGATATTGTAGTTGTTGGTTCCCGTAGTAATTATAGCTGTAGTTATTTTCTTCCGGATGAATATGTGGGAATTGAGGAGGTTGATGTCGTAATTGCATAAACATGGCCTCATCGTAGTCCAGTTCTGGTTCAAGTAGGGAATTCTTACCTCTGGCAGGGAGCGGCCATTTTTGATGCTGCGGTAGGAGGGGATTAGAGCGAGGGTGCGGCTCGTTTTGGCCCACACAGGAAGTGGGGCTTTGTTTACCTTTCTGCTGGTTTTGGAGAAAATTATTTATTCCTTTCTTCTGGTGTTGGGGGAACTTATTTATTTCTTTCCTCCTGCATTGTATGGAGGCAATTCGGCATGATGATGTTGGTGGTTCTGTGACATACGAGAGCAGGTCCTGGGGACGTCTTGGCTCATCTTCTTTCAACCCCATCATCTCAAAACATATATTAATAACAGCTACATAAATATAAAGAAAATAAATTATACTGAACAATTCTGACACACTTATGAAATATTTCAGAATGTGGTAAACTATCAATCGAAGTTAAATACTACTAAGCTATAATGAATCAAATAAAATCAATCTAAATTAAAACTACTCCATATCTAAATTGAATTCAATCTGAAACAAGCTAATTTATATCCAAAGGTCTCACATGATAATTTATATACAGGGTAAGGTTATAAGGGTTAATACTAGCCAGGAATTAACTCACCAATAGTTCCATGTGGCAATGTGGCAAGGGAGAACGTTTTACCCAATATGGCGGACAATGGAGAGGCAAGACACCGGTCCCGAGACTCGAGTCAAGTGAAAGAAAGAATAAATGATTACATGGGAATGGACATTCTGACATACGGAGCCCTGTATGTTTATTTAAGAGTTAGAATTAAGAGTTGAAGGAGTGCCAAACTACCCAGGCGGCGAAGCAGACCAGCGAGCGAACCAGCGAGTGGGAAACCAGCTCGTCCGCATACCAGCAAACGAGCCTTCACACCTGCGTGCGTCATAGGGGAACCTGCAAACTACTTCGATGACCCGACGTATGATCGACGCCAGGAGACTCCATTGGACCACGCACCTGCTACGCAACTCGAGGAGCTGTGATTGGAGCGCGCACTACCCGCCGCCTCCTGATTCGTTCCTACACCATCATTGTTTAGTATATAAGACCCGAGTAGTGGGCATTCAAATCAGTCTCATTTGGAGTTGAGAAGGTGAACTTGCAGCTAGAGGAAGACGGGGTGAAGTATTATAATGGGATTGTGACTGTCAGTCAGATAATATAAGCGTGTGTTAAGTGTGTTCGGTGTAAACACTTACGTTATGTTGGTTAGTGAGATATGTGATTGGGACGTTAATGCTACTATTATGTACTTAACTATTTGATTGGGTATTAACGTTAACGCTACTATTATGTACTTAACTATTTGATTGGGAATTAACGTTAACGCTACTATTATGTACTTAACTATTTGATTGGGAATTAACGTTAACGCTACTATTATGTACTTAACTATTTGATTGGGAATTAACGTTAACGCTACTATTATGTACTTAACTATTTGATTGGGAATTAACGTTAACGCTACTATTATGTACTTAACTATTTGATTGGGAATTAACGTTAACGCTACTATTATGTACTTAACTATTTTAGTTGACTAACTTGTGGACTAAAGCAACTCTTTAAGTAATTGGGTTATGATGAAAGTAATACTATTGTTTAATATTAATACTTAAGAGTTATTTCATTTTCTTTTAATTAAGCTTACATCGCTTAACGGTGCTTAGTACGGTGATACTATTGTTTCATATTAGTAATATCGCCTTAGACTAACATGGCTGTTTTAATGTTACTTCTAGTGATTTCCTAAGCTGAAGAAAATTCTTTTAGCTTCAAAATATTATTTTGCTTTTCATATTATTTGAGTGAGACCTGAATCGAATCTATGAAGCGATCCTGTAACTTAATTTACTCATAATCAAACTTCAATGTTACGTGGTTAAGAAATACATTTAACTAATTATTAAATATACAGTATATCTAACTTTTTATGTGACTTTGATATTAATCCTGATGATAATAATAATATAATACTATTAACGTAAGACAAGAACCAAGAATAATTACATTAAATATAAATAAAAGGACATATAAGAAAACTATTTATTCATTTCAAAAAGGGTAAGAGACAGAAATATTCTTACTTAATATTTTATCTTTCAAGACTTTTTTATAGAATTAATAGTCCTTCTTTAGATATAACTTATTCGGTTCATAACCATAGCCTACTAAGCTTTGGTTAAATAATAATTCTTTATAAATACTACATGACTTTTAATTAGTTTCAGTATTTTTCCATAATTAAAGAGTATCAGTCAATAAAGGATACCTAGTCCTAAGATCCAAAAGGAAAGGAAGCAACAACAGGAAATTATTTTATTAGATTTTACTTTTGTTTTGCCTTCAGCTGACTGATACCTTAATATATATCTCTGTGCTATCTAGATTCATCAAGTTAACCACTTGAGGATCAAGATACGTAACAACATGAATATTATGCTTATCTGTCATTCAGTCATGGCGTCGATGAGAGCATCGTGATGGTGTAGCTGTTTGTATTGCTGTCAGTGTATTGTGATTAAAGGCACAATAGCGCGATCAACTGAAGGCGGAATTTAGATGTTAACTGGTTTGTGTTCGTGAAGGCTCTGCCTTCTCTTCCTCAGAAGCACACCTTGCTGCCTTGGCAAACGCCAGGAGCCTAATGTATCGTACCGCATCTAGGTTGCTCTATACGATAAATTATATTAATATATACGATAAATTCATATATACAACATAAGACCATGTCAATATTGCTTAATAGCATATTAGGCCTTTACAATCTTAACTTACTTACAATCATATAATATACGATCTACTCGTCCTATGCCGTGCAGTGGGAACGACCGTGATGTCACAGAGACATACGCGATCACAAAAGAGTCATACCCTATCGTATTTATACGGTACACTCGCCCCACAAAAAAATACCTGAAACCCACCTTAAACTTAAAGTTGCCCAGAGGCTATCTTCTGACGCCACATGTCGACGGCGCCAGCAGCAGCACGTCTGGGACGCATCCCGGTCCGAGATTGATCACCATCAGTAAGAGGCGAGTCATTACTTTGAGAATTCTCGGACCCAGCAATAACAGGTGGAGTCTCTCATTGTAAAGTGGAATCGAGCTCCAAAGCGTACAAATGTGCGATAGGACAAACAGTAGTTCCAGTGGCTATCCTCAATAGTGCCACCCGCTCTACAGAATCTTCCCCCTTGTATACCTCCAACACGCGGCCCAATTTCCAGTGTAAACGAGGACTATCTTCTTTAATTAAAACTACTTCAACAGTAGGTGCCGTCGGTCTACCAGAGGGAGTAACACTCCTTTCCCTCAATGCTAGCAGATATTCATTAATCCACCGTTTTCTATAATCTTCTATTATCCTCGATATATACTGGTATCTCTTAGACACCGCTACCTCAGAGTACAACGAGGGATCCTCTAACTCTACTATGGATTGGAAATCAGATGGAAACGCAGTCAATGGTTTTCCATATAGTAAGTGAGCTGGCATTAATGGTAGTGGTTCTTGCAGGTCGGTGTACACATATGTAAGCGGACGATCGTTCACGACTGCCTCTATCTCTGTGAGGACTGTCGTCAACTCGCTCTTCTTTAACCCGGCAAGTGCGGGAAGATTCTTAAGAGTTTCCCCGGGCGACTGCGGGAAGACTCTTAAGATCCTGGGCCTAAAAATATCCATTTAAAACACCCAATTGTGTTTTTTTACCCCCTGGGCCATGCCAAATATAACTCCTCCACATCCCCTCCTTCCCCACTTTCCTCCCCTTCTTCAGTTATCACCTATTTTCCCTGTTATTCCCTTATTCTGTGGTCTATTTTCGTGCTAACATTAGCGAGTTGGTAGCAGGGCGTTGTCATCACTGTTACCAAGCGTGGGAAAGAGCGAGAGAGAGACTATTGCGTAACAGTGTCTCTCCAGACAAGGGGAGGGGAGGAGGGGAGGGAGGTTGCCTCAGCCATACATTATGTAACTCCCGGCCTGTATCGCCGATTTTGACCATCCAAATGCTGTTTCCACTTGTTTTATTGCTGTAACAGGTTAAGGGGACCGACCGGTTAATTCCAAACTTCCAGGTCTTACTTTCAATTTAAATGAAATTTGGCACAAGTGTATATGACCATAAAACTAGATAAAAAAACAAAAAAAAAAATGCTTTTTTCTTCCAATTTAGGTAAACAAAAAATGAAAACCATAGCACTGCAGAAAATGATAAACTCCTACAGAAATCCCCATAGCACATGTTTTATGTGATCAAACAACTCACAAAAGGTGTATCTGTAGTTGCTATAAAACACATTTTATATATTTTGTGTATTTGTTCGATTTAGGTGATTACGGATTCAGGCGAATATATTTATAGAAAATTACAACTTTGACGACATTGTGAAAAAAAAAATACTAGAGTAAATTGGCTTGATAGGCCTTGTAGTGTTTTTAATTACCTTTCCAATGGTATATACACCATTCCTATAGGTCCAATAATAACTGTAGAATAACATCCGAAAGTGCGACAATATAGGTTCTGAGAAAAACAGGTGAAAGTCTAAGGTAATTAGGTGAACATTTTTACTTTTGTTTTTTAGATTTACAATATTTTACGCAGGAACATGGCAAAGTAGAAGATAAAGTGTATGGGAGGTTGTAGAGTAGCTTACGCTCTTTCGAATTATATAGGTATGCTCCTCGTTCGACCAGTAGTTACTGAGCATGTTAATTTCAAAGTTCGCTATATAACTTTTTTAGAATTACAGGAAAAGTTTGGAAAACATATAAAAAAACTTATTTCCAATGGGTTTTTACTAATAACATTTCACTGGCTTATGAAGGGATGTTTTACTCTTGTTGAGTAAACACCTATTGGTATTTTCAGGATTTCAAGTTTTTTAAGCCTAAATTAACCGGTCGGTCCCCTTAATACCTTTATAATCAACCTAAAATAAGCGCATATGGATAAGTATTAATGCTATTTATGGTAAAATAACGATGTTAGTGATGGGAACAGCTCAAATACATGCGCACAGGCGTGTGGTGTCTCATACCCCCCATGCGCACGTCTTAGGTTAATAGAGCACGTCCTACTACCGCTCCGAGTCCTGACTTTACTATGCCGACACACCGTTCCCACATTCCACCAAACCAAGGTGCCTTAACTGGAATGAACCTCCATTCGCACTTCTTCTCTCCCAAAAAAGTGATGATAGTAGGATCACTACTCATATCCTTTAGATATTTTGATGCCTGGACATAAGTGGGAGCATTGTCGCTAAGAATGAGTTGAGGGAATGAACGACGGGCACAAAACCGTCTAAACGCCAGCATAAATTCTTCGCTAGACATATTATCACATAGTTCTAGGTGTACCGCTCGAGGCGTTGCACAGGTAAACAATAATATATAAACCTTCTCATGCTCTCTCATCTTCAATGCCCCTGTGTAATCTAACCCTACAGCTTGGAAAGGTTCTATGTGCTTTACACGGCATTCAGGTAGGGGTGGAGCTGGTCCAGTTGCATATGGTTTACCTTTTAGTCTCTGGCATATTACACACTTTCTTACTACGCGTCGAGCTACTTGTCGAACTCTGGGTATCCACCATGTGAGACGTAAATTTGATATAATATGACATACCCTGTAGTGTTTTACTTCCCTATGTGCACATATGATCAATAGATCAGTAACGTGATGTCTTGTTGGCATAAGTATAGGGCGGTTTGTGCCATCTGTTACACCCGACCCCTTCAGGCGACCCTCACACCTGATGAGGTCATTGTCTAGGTGCAACCTTAGTTGACGCACTAGATTAGGCATTTATGTCTTATTCGAGCTTTGCAAAGATTCTAATTCATTGGAAAAGGTTTCTACTTGAACCCACTTGATCAAAGTTACTTCAGCTGCTTTATATTCACGAGCATCAATGTTGTGACCCTTGTGGCAGAGTTGGCCCGTTACTTTAAGCTTGATATTGGATACATATCGAAACACCAAAGCGACAACTCTGACTAGTTAATTATAGTCACCAAATCTTGCCCACTCTATGATTGGACCCGGTGGCTCATTTGGTTGGGCTGTAACTGCCACTGTTTCCAGTGGCAGAAGTCCCTCACCAACAGCATGCCAAATCGTCTATTCACTTTCATGGAGCAGCCACTTTGGACCATGCCACCACAATTCGGACTTCACTAACTGGCTAGCCGTTATACCCCTAGTTATGAGATCACTAGGGTTTTCTTTTGTATTTACATAATGATAAGCAACGTCTGGCAATAGGGCCCTAATCTCATCTACCCTATTTCTCACATAAACTGGCAGAGACTTCTTGCTATGTATCCAGTTGAGTGCAACCTGACTATCGCACCAAACGTGAACGATTTCAATGTTTAACTCGCTCTCGTATGCTGCGCGTACATGTTGCACCAGATGTGCTAATAGCAGCATGGCAGTCAATTCCATTTTAGGGATAGTTACCTTTTTAACCGGGGCTACTTTAGCCCGGGCGGTAACTAAATGTGCCCCAAATGAAGTAACGACATATATGGCTACCCCGTATGCCGTGGCGCTAGCATCGCAAAAAGTGTGTAACTTAACGTCACCGAACGCCGCCACTTTATGAGGTATAAGTTTAGTACATAGGATGTCATTCTCATTCAATAACAATGTCCCTTGGTCATTCAGGTCCTCGGGCAAACTGTCATCCCATCCTATTTTACGCCTCCAAACTTCCTGCATTAGAATCCTAGCTCTTATGGTAATGGGTAATGCTAGACCCAAAGGATAAAAAAATTGCGCAACTTTGCTCAACAGACTTCTTTTTGTGTGCGCTCCCGTCTGCTGAGCAAAAGACCTTGTTTGAAAAGTTAGTATGTCATGTTTAGGTTGCCATATCATTCCCAAATTTCTGGACTTTTCCTTGTTATGAGATGCCGTACCGTCCACCTGTATCAAACTCTGAAGATCTTCACTATTAGTAACCCCCTCGCGGAGAAATAAATGTGCTTCTGTAAACAATCTGCGTGCTTGCCAGTATGTATGCAACAAATCATCCTGACTATCGCTAGAACCCTTCAAATTGTCTATGTATAATCCGCGAGATAGTTTACTTGTATCCTCACGAGTATCTGCTAGATGTTTTTTTATTGTGGCATTTAACAAAAACTGTTAACATGTTGTCCCAAAGAGTACAACCCGAAAACGGTAGATTATGACCGGACTTCCAGAGTCGCTAATGTCGCTGAACCAAAGAAAGCGGGTAACATCTCTATCTTCCTCTTTTAGCTTGACCATCAAGAATGCTTTCTCGATGTCACTAGTATATGCGTACTTCCCCAGCCTAAACTGCAATAGATGTTGGGACAGGTCCGACACCATGTACAGGTCCGGACCTGTCAGCAGGCAGTCATTCAGACTGGGTTGTTGACCTTGGTGGGCAGAGCAGTCATACACCACCCGTATTGGTGTGGTGACGCTGTCTTTCCTCACCCCATGATGGGTCAGATAGTGAACCCTACCCTTCCTAATCGGTTCCTTTACATCAACTCTCTCAATAAAGCCCCTATCTTCATAACTCCGAAATACATCGTCATACGCCTGGCGCGTGCTCGGTTCATTAGTTAATTTACGCTGTAATGCGCGCAAGCGACCTAATGCCAAACCATAGTTGGTAGGCAGGCTTATCTCACTGTTCTTCCAGGGTAAACTAACTTTATATTGCTTGTCTGAGGCACAGTAACTCACAGACTCGTCAAACCTTTTCAGCGCAACTTCCGAGTCATAATCATTCTCCATAGGATTAATGCCTATGTGATGCAATCTCCACAGTCGCTCCAGGTCGAACTCGGCAATCATTTTAGTGTCACTAGGTTGGGAATCCTCCCTTCCCAACTCCTCTGCCACGGTTACATTGACTCTTAATATCGAGACCGTGTCAACCAGGACCTTTGACTGTGTAGTATGCACCTTTCCGCTCATGTAATAGCCAAATTTAGTGGGGATTAAAATTATACCACACATCTTTTTAACCCACTGGATCCCAGCGTCGCACGTGATGCGTCGGCAGTGTTTGATCACCAGCTCCCAGAGACGCATCACGTGCGTCCGGCATATTAAAATCAGTTACGTGGCTCGTAAGGTAGGATATGGCGGGAGAATAGGAGGGGGAGCTACCGTAGTGTGTGTGTGAGCTGGGCCGGTAGGTGTGAGCGGGCCAAGACAGCCGCGCGGCCAGTGGTGGTGGGCTTAGTGGGGATACTTTACACACTTAGTTCACCGCCACTTTGAACCTTCATTACTCCGGTCGTATGGGAGCTAGAGGCTTGAGATTTATGTGAGACACTCCTTAGGATGTATGCCGTACAATGCCATACTCAGTTTTCATCCAAGTGCTCCCGGGCGGGTGGTCATGCGGGGAAGACGAACTTTCGACCCCCCCCCCCGCCTCCCAAATGACCGAGGTGAGTTTTTTTATTTGTTTTATTCATTTCTCACCATTCTCTTCCATTTTGGCTCAACAAATTTTGTTGAGGCTCCCCCCCCCCCCCCCCCAAAAAAAAATATGAGGTGATTTTTTTTTTTTTTTTTTTTTTTCTCACCCTTGTCTTCCATTTTAGCAAACAAAAACAAAAAGTGAAAATGGCTTGGGACTGGGGTGAACAAAATATTATAACTAGCCGGGGCTCTGCGGGTTAAATCCATCATAATAATTATCCACACCAAGTAGAACATGCACCTCACTCTGATCTCCCATGGGATCTGACAAGTTTTTTTTTTTTTTTTTTTTTTTTCTATGTGATTGAGGGAGGCAAAAGGCATAACTGCCTATAGCGAGTGCCTCCCCCATAGTTGAAAGAGTGACAGGGCCAAAATCAAGGGACGTTTGAGCCAAAATGCCTGGACACACGGAGTTTGAAGCAATTTAAGTCATAGGAAGAGGGAAAGACTGATTCTGGGAGAGAGTTCCAGAGCTCAGATGTTGAGTAGAAGAAAGTTTGAGAGTAACGTTTCACTCTTGGGTTGGAGAGTTGCACAGAGTAGGGGTGGGATTGAGTTGCAAGACGGGTACCACGTGCCCTACGTAAAGGAGGTGGTATGCACTGGGATAGCTCTGAGGAACACTGATTATTATAGTAGCGATAGAATAGCGAGAGAGATGCAACATTGCGGCGGAGAGAGAGAGATTGCAGAGAGTTGGTGAGTGGACGGGAGTTAATGATACGAAAGGCCTTCCTTTCAACTTTGTCTAGGAGAGCGGTGTGAGAGGAACCTCCCCACACATGTGAACAATACTCAATACAAGGGCGCACTATGCCCCTGTACAGAGCAAGAAGCTGTGCAGGGGAAAAGAACCCCCTAAGGCGATTGAGCACACCCAGCTTCTGGGAGGCTGCCTTAGCAAGACTGGTAATATGGTCCTTCCAAATGAGAGCAGAAGAAAAAGAGACACCAAGAATATTGAGAGAAGATGAAGGGTTGATTTTTGTATTGTTGAAGAATAAGGGATAGTCCGCTGGGAGATCCTGACGGGTAGATAGATGGAGAAATTGGGTTTTGGAAGCATTAAAGTTAACAAGGTTTTCTCTGCCCCAATTGGAAATAGTATTTAGATCAGAATTTAAGAGTTCTATGGCTTCATTACGTTTGTCGTTGAGGGATTGCTGGCTGGGGCGTTCTGAAAAACTAATGGAGTAGTGTAAGGTTGAGTCGTCTGCGTATGAATGGATGGGAATTAAGGTACAGTTAAGGAGATCATTTATAAAAATTAGAAAGAGAATAGGAGATAGGACAGAGCCCTGAGGAACACCGGAGTTTATAGGGTGAGGAAGTGAACAATGGCCGTCCACAACCGCAGCTATGGAACGGCCGGAAAGGAAATTAGAGACAAAGGCACAGATGGAGGGATAGAAACCGAAGGAGGGTAGTTTAGAAATTAAAGATTTATGCCAGACTCTATCGAAGGCTTTCGATATGTCTAGTGCAATAGAAAAAGTCTCACCGAAGTCCCGAAAGGAGGATGACCAAGAGTTAGTAAGATATGAAAGAAGATCACCAGTAGAGCGACCCTTAAGGAAGCCATACTGGCGATCTGAGAGCAGATTATGAGAAGAGAAATGCTTAAGAAATTTGGAAGCAAGAATAGTTTCAAAAACTTTAGAAAGACAAGAGATAAGAGCAATTGGACGATAGTTGGAGGGTTGAGAGCGGTCACCCTTCTTTGGAAAGTTAACCCCTTTGCTACGTAATGCGTGTTCCACCTTCTTCACTCCTACAGATACATATTCTGGTAGGGTGTCTACTACGATACATGTCATAAAGTACCGGGTTTTACGGTAGTAAAATGAAATCTCTGCTATCTCGTAGTCTTGCTTGTCAGTAACCCCTGTGAAGCCCTGCAATCGAAGAGTCTCAGCCCCTACGATTCGGTGCTTCAGTCCCACTAATACGGACCCCTTTATAAAGGAACGTTGAGACCCTTGATCTAGAAGTACCCGACAAACTTTGTTACTGTCATTACCTTCCATGGGAATCTGTATTGTGGGCAATATAGTGGTGTCTTGCGTGCTACCTAGTTTCACAGTTGTTGTTCCCTAAGCTGCCTGGCCGAACAGCCCCGAGTCCTTAACCCTTAACTGGCGGCGCGCGACCTATGTAGAGTGAAATAAATTTGGACTATGTGGCGGTGCACGACATCTGTCGACGCCATTTTCAGCACGTAATGTTGCTGAGAGAGAGAGCTGAGTGGTGGGACGAGCGTAGCAACCCTATGACCGCTCCCCACCACCGCGGTGGACATACTGAACTGTATTCTACTTTCCTCTCTCCTTTCTCACTCGCTACACAGGGAATTATGTAAGGAAATTACCTTATTTCATGGTTTTTGCACTAGTGTTGCACGATCGTTGCAAGAGAACCAGTGGTCGTACAAGGATGGTTCGGGTGTCATTGGAAAGCTCTGTTTACGCCATTTCAGGGATAGTTACTTGTTTTACACCCTGGGTCTTATTTAGGCATGAAAATGATCACGTAAACAACCCTATTTAGGGTAATAAAAAAAAAACGCTGTGCGGTACGGTCAAATAGACTGCCTAGGCCACCAATAAGGTGTTAAGGAAGGCCATGGACATGGTCGAGCTTTCCCACAGAGCTCTCAAAGAGTGTAAATTGTGTTGTTGGTGTAAGTGGTTGTGTGAAATGCAGTCTTCTATGATGTGTTTAATGGTATGGGGTGCTGTGTTACAACCCGGGCAGGTGTAGATGACGGAGTCATCCAGTCTCTTCTGATAGGTCAGAAGAGCTGGATGGTGTCCGCATCTCAGCCTGGCCAGGTAGACACTGTCCTCACGAGGAAGGGAGGATTCAGAAGGATGGATTTCGGGAGGTCGTGCTTGCAGCTACGTGTTGTCTATGAGTGAGTGAATGGAACGGCGAGTGATAGGAGTATGGATGTGCTTCCGGAAGTTGGTTTGGGGTGGGCAGGGAGGGAAAGACGACAGTATTTGTGTGTGATAGCGTGTGCTGGGTGTTGTTTTGATATTTCTTGGTGTCTGTGGGTGTGTTGCCATGTAGTGTAGTGGGTGGTGTTGATTCGTGGAGGCTGCTGCCAGGAATTGTGTGCCTCTCATGTCTAGATGATCTTTGACTTTGAGGACTTTGGTTTCTTGATGTAGGTGATCTGTGGGTGTTGTAGTTGTGCATCCTGTGATGATTTTCAGGGCTTTATTTTGAATAGTCTGTAAGGTCTTATGATGTGTTTCAGCTAGGTTAGAAGCCCAGGCCGGGCTTGCGTATTCCATAACTGATCTTATGTATTGTTTGTAGACTGTGGTGGTGGTTTCTTTGTTGTGTCCAAATTTTGTGTGGGCAAGTGATCTGAGGGCGTTTAGTCTGGGTGTCAGTTTCTTTTTCGTGTTTGTGGTGTGCTGTTTGAATGTCATTTGGGTGTCGTATGTTATTCCTAGGATTTTGTGTGTGTATGTGTGTGTGTTAGGGGTGTGTTGTTTATGTTGAGTCCCGGGACGTAATCGTGCTCTCCTGTCCAGCTTGTGAGGAGGGTTGCAGTGGATTTAGCTGGGGCTAAATTGAGTCTGTTTGTAGTGCACCATTCATGTACTGTGTCGAGATAGTCTTGAAGGAGTCTTGTTGCTGTGTGCGGGCGACAGGACGGATCCTTGCGGGATCCCTCTCTGGTTTGACGTCTTTGACTTTATCTGCCGTAGGACACAACTTATCAAAGTGATGTCCTTTGCAGTGTCGACAGGGCCTCAAGTATGTAGCAGTACATTGTCCCTGCTTACCATGTTCCTTACTTAGACAACCTACACATAGCTTCAATCTATTTGCCTGTGCTAGTTTTGTCTCATTTGTTGGGTATTTTACACAGAAACTCTATTTATGTTTGTTGTTACATAGCTTGCATAGAATCTGAGCAGGTTTCTTATATGTACCCTCTTTCTTTCCTTTAGTCCCCACCGTCATGCTTACAGTTCCCCTCATCTCCACATTCTCACTCCCTCCCGACACATACATTCTCCCTTTGTTCAACTGTAGATTGCTAATTTCCTTACTGAACTGAGTTTTGAACTCTCCCAGATCAAATGATCTAACCTTGTCAAGTATTGCCATAGGAAGCCTCTGACGTAAGATAATGACTATCATTTCCTGTGTGGTGAGCCCTAGGGTGTCTAGCGATCGAGTATGGCACTCCATATTTGCCCTAAAATTTGCTAACTCCTCAACCTTATACTGTGGTTCTGCGAGCTTTAACAAGGCAACGACATGGGCCATCTTCAACTGCTCTTGATCCCCGTATGTGGCCTTTAATAATTGTACTGCCTCAAGATAACTATCACCCACTACCGCAAAACCCTCTATCAAATGTAAGGCCTCTCCTTCCATTTGTCCCTTCAGGTAGTGAAACTTGCGGACATTTTCCAAAGAGTATTCATATTCTGTAGACCGAAATACGTCTCAAAAAGCTAACCACTCAGTCAATTTGCCCCCAAATGTAGGAAGATTGAGCTTTGGGAGGTGCACAGTGTGTTTTGGGTCAGCCCTTCTATGGGCCTCATTCTCGCCTCCCTTCTTACTTGCGACAGCACGCTGTAATATGTGCTTCGCTCTAAAGACAGGTTCATCATAGAGGGCACGATTATCACACTCTGTAACTATCTCTTCCTCCTCTGTCATGCCTGCCACAATCACCTCACTCAGAGCCATAATACGACCGTGGGTAGCCTGGACGTTGTCGAATCTAGCTTCTAATTCCTCGAGGTTAGCAGTAGTGATGAAAGTGTTGACGTCTACAATTAGCCTATTTAATACTCCCCGAAGTCCCGCCCTTTGATTTTTAGGGGCCTTGATCAGCACCCCACTAGACGGTGTCTCTTCCTGTTTACTCATTTTGCATGTAAGCCTGTAGGCTATTTATCTAAATGTTACAAAAACAACGGCAAAAAAGTAGTCTAGTTAAGAGATGCCGACTGGCAGGCTTCTATGTTATGGAGAAAAAATAGCACACAAAATAGCAACACCTACTAAAAGGTCATATTGAATAAGAAAAAAATGTTAGGTCAGGTCATGAGTCATAAGAAGTCTGAAATGAAAAAGAAAATTATTGGGGGAAGATGATGGGTGGGATGCAGGACTTAGGCAGGTGCATCAACGCGACCCTGCATTCCGGCTCTAACCACCGCTTGGCTAGTCCTACCAGATCATCATAGAGTTGGGTCAGAGGTATCCTCACCAGGATTCGAACCCATTCACTCCAGGTATATTTGGGAGAGTCGGGCACCGTAACCACTCGGCCATGAGCGGATATAAGGAAAGCAACCTTAGTTCATATTTGAGGAACCAGGTTTTTAGTCTCGTGGAGGACTATGCCTTCGAACACGTGGTGAGTTTATTAGACTTCGACCACGACTATTTTAACGCTCCCCCCCCCCCCCCCCCCCCCGCCAACTCGGTTAAGTGATATACGATTTTTAAAAGTCCTGGCATAGTCCTCCACGAGACTAAACACCTGGTTCCTCAAATATGAACTAAGGTTGCTTTCCTTATATCCTCTCATGGCCGAGTGGTTACGTTGCCCGACTCTCCCAAATATACCTGGAGTGAGTGGGTTCGAATCATGGTGAGGATACCTCTTACCCAACCTGTCGTACTTAATTGTACATAATTGATATTATAGAGTTGTTCCTGCATCCTGTTATATGTCCCCTTGCTCATTGCCTTAAAAATCCCTTACTGGTAGCTAATTCCCGGGTCTGGGCACCAATGTGGTAAACTATAAATGGAAGTTAAATATTACTAAGCTATAATGAATCAAATAAAATCAATCTAAATTAAAACTACTCCATATCTAAATTGAATTCAATCTGAAACAAGCTAATTTATATCCAAAGGTCTCACATGATAATTTATATATAGGGTAAGGTTATAAGGGTTAATACTAGCCAGGAATTAACTCACCAATAGTTCCACGTGGCAATGTGGCAAGGGAGAACGTTTTACCCAATATGGCGGACAATGGAGAGGCAAGACACCGGTCCCGAGACTCGAGTCAAGTGAAAGAAAGAATAAATGATTACATGGGAATGGACATGAATATTATGCTTATCTGTCAGTCAGTCATGGCGTCGATGAGAGCATCGTGATGGTGTAGCTGTTTGTATTGCTGTCAGTGTATTGTGATTAAAGGCACAATAGCGCGATCAACTGAAGGCGGAATTTAGATGTTAACTGGTTGGTGTTCGTGAAGGCTCTGCCTTCTCTTCCTCAGAGGCACACCTTGCTGCCTTGGCAAACGTCAGGAGCCTAAATTATCGTACCGCATCTAGGTTGCTCTATACGATAAATTATATTAATATATACGATAAATTCATAAATTATATACTACATAAGACCATGTCAATATTGCTTAATAGCATATTAGGCCTTTACAATCTTAACTTACTTACAATCATATAATATACGATCTACTCGTCCTATGCCGTGCAGTGGGAACGACCGTGATGTCACAGAGACATACGGGATCACAAAAGAGTCATACCTATCCTATTTATAAGATACAGAACATTCTTTCTGAAAACATGCCGAAGTCAATGTTCCCCCTCATTATATATATACTGTATATATATATATATATATATATATATATATATATATATATATATACATATATATATATATATACATATTATATAATTATATATATATAATATATATATATATATATACATATATATATATATATATATATATATATATATATATATATATATATATATATATATATAGATCGGTCACGAAATATTTACCCATAGTGTATTCCTATTTATTTTCTACACGGAAAACTAACAAAGATACTTCAACGATGTTGGTTGGCATAGATAATATTAAACCTTCCTTGGCAATGTTTGTTACAAATTGATTCTGGTAAAACCCTGTGGTTGTAAAACAGGAAGGAGTTTTTATATAGTGTCGTAAGTCTGGCAAGTCTGAAACTTTCTGCCTGCCCTTCCTCCTCTCTCGCTGAAAGTCACGATATTATTTAAATCTCCTTTGAGAAGCATACCAATAATTGTTACATTACTTTAACGACATCCGCGACACCCTATCAGTAAAGGGTGCTTCCAACAACAGTCTCAAACTGTGTCTTGGTACAATTTCCGGCCAGTCAACTCCCTCAGACCTTGACCAACACAACCTACATTATCCAATATTTTTCTCTCCTAGCTCCTTACCTTTCTAATATCGGTTCCAATGGTATAAGTACTGAGAAACCCAATCTTCTGACATTGTGAGGTGTGGTAACTCGAAATAGTAGTACCTTTACCAAAACGAATTATATGACTCTCGGAAACCACAATCTCTAGCATAGCTGGGTTGGGGCCAGATATTTGGAGCGGGTCCTCTCTAGACGGCGGCCACTCTAATTATCACAAGACCATACTCGTATCAACACACATGTTTTGAATCAAACAAAACAATTCCAAACCACCCAGTCGTCGTCGAATTAGCCAATATTATGTTGGTACCCACGGAATAAAGTCCTCAAACTCTATAAAAACGCTTGTACGCTTATTATAATTATACATTTTATAGGCTAGGTCCTTACGACTCCTATGAGGGTCAAGCAATCATTACCATATTTAGCATACATTAAGGGGAGGTAAAACAAAAACAAATCTAGACCCTCTGCTCCATCATGTTAAGCCCCATTAGTTAGGCAATTTCAAGACCTTTCAGCCCATTTCATTGACAATGTTAAGACCTTTTGTGCCATTTCGGTGTATGTTTTTTTTTCCTGGCGAGCTATAGCGATCCAGTAATATTGGAGGAACCGGTCTTCGGCCAGGATATTTTTCTATCGACAAATGTACACATTTATCTCGAAGGGGGTTCCTGGGATTTTTTGTTTACCCTTGATGGAGGTATAGGGAGAAATCTAAATCAATACTATCTCAGTAAATAGATAAACCCTTCCCTCCTTAAGTCGTTTACTCACGTCTACTATCTGACTGAGAGTATCGTGAGTATTGAGTAAAACATCAACATGTTTGCTTGGCTGCGTTTATTTAGGATCATCAGATATTGGCTAAATTATAGTCTTTTATATTTGGATATCTGACAAAGTTGCATTTCTTTATAAATCGTGTAACAGACAAAAATTTCAAAAAAAAAAAAACGCCACCGACGATCATATATTCTCCACAAGCTTTGTATGATGGTGACAAAAGTGGTCCACTCAAGTTAGGGTGCACAGAGAGTTTGTGCGTCCCAATGTGTCTATGGCAGGGTCGAGGCTTCACGGTGTCCCATTAAGTAACGCTCACTTCCTTTTCACTATATTCTGGCAACTATTAGATGATTTTATCTAGCTTTGGGAGGACCTCAAATAATTTATAGGTTACAGAATATCTCTATCATTTATAGGTTACAGAATATCTCAATAATTTATAGGTTACAGAATATCTCTATCATTTATAGGTTACAGAATATCTCAATAATTTATAGGTTACAGAATATCTCGATCATTTATAGGTTACAGAATATCTCAATAATCTATAGGTTACAGAATATCTCTATCATTTATAGGTTACAGAATATCTCAATAATTTATAGGTTACAGAATATCTCTATCATTTATAGGTTACAGAATATCTCAATAATTTATAGGTTACAGAATATCTCAATAATTTATAGGTTACAGAATATCTCGATCATTTATAGGTTACAGAATATCTCAATAATTTATAGGTTACAGAATATCTCGATCATTTTAGCAACCACAGATCCTCCCTTAGCTGAATAAAATCATCCAATATTTGCCAGAATATGATGAAAAGTCCGTGGCCGGCGTTGAAGGGGTTAAGGGGGGATGGGCCGGTTTGCTGGACCACTTTCTCCCTCATGCTTAGCCCCATTAGTTTTCACATGCTAAAATGTTTGCCCTAGTTAGTCAATGTTAAGACCTTTCGCCCCATTTCTTAGTCAATATTTAGACCTTTCGTACTATTTAGGTGTCGATTTTTTCCCTGGCGAACGATAGTGAGCCTGTAATTTTGGAAGAACCTGCTTTCGTCTGGAACATTTTTTTACCGACAAATGTACAAATTAATCTAGAAGGGGGATCTAATGGATGTTTTTTTTAAATTTGATGGAGGTCTATGGAGGAAACTAGTAAAATAATGAATACATGCAAAAATCGACCCAAAAGTGAACCATCTCCCCTTAGGGACCGATAGCGGTGAAGGAGGGGGCAGCGACCCGCCAACGTCCTCGTTACTGGTGTGCAGCCGGACGAAAGAACATCACTCCCTGTAACAGTCACCTCGTTATTAGTGGTTTTATGCTACATTTACACGATTTTACAGAGCTTAGGAATGATATATTGTAGCTAGAAGGATTCACTGTGATAGCCTGTAAACTTTTACTGGGTAGACGTTCTTCTTAAGGGGAGGCTGGCCGTTTGTTTGGTCTATTATTTCATTTATTCATATATTTGTTTTTAGTTTCCTCCCTAGACCTCCATCAAGCTTAGAAAAACACCCCTTAGACCCCCCGTCAATATATATATATGTACATTTTCGGTAGAAAAATGTCCCGGCCGATGGCTGGTTCCTCTTAAAATTGCAGTCAGCTGCTAATCAAAGGGTTGGGAGGTCAAACCCGCTCTGTCAAAATGTTATTGGTAGATGTCAAGCCCGGGCAACTTGACCTAGCAATTCGTGACAAACGCCTAATGTTCATGGCCACCCCTTCACGGGAATTACGGCCTCAAGAAAAACAAAATAAAAATAAAAATAAAATAATATACCGGTATATATATATATTATATATATATATATATATATATATATATATATATATATATGTGTATATACTGTATATATATGTATATACTGTATATATATATATATATACTGTATATATATTTCTTTGTGTTGTCATCAATGCAACCCATAAGATGTTACCTGCATTTCTATTGTATATACAATAAGTACCTCCACGTATGTTAATAGTCTACGCATGCTTAACTCAGACCAACCATTAAATAATTAGTATGACAGTTTTGGCATGTACAATTGTACATACATTATGTATAGTCCATGTTCAACAAAGGCCCGTAAGTACTAGACCAATAAGTAACGGGAGGTGCGAGCAATAGGCTTAATGTCCGTCTCAGTCCACTATAGCTTTTCAGAGAGTATAATAAAACCCATTAGGCTACAGTAGAGACCCTTAGAACCATAGTCTGTTATGATTATAGTCCGCTTTTGTCCAGGTGACGGTAAAGTACCACGTCCCCACCTTGTTTACTCAGCTATTACCAAGATTATATAGCGACATATGGTGTTAACTGTGCAAACTTGGCATTAACAGGGCGCAGAGACAGAGTAGTTCCGTATTACACCATTACGCATCGAGGGGATAGATTTTACCGTCAGCTCAAGAGAAACAAACTATAAACCATAAATCTTGACCTTTAATCTCTATAACTAAAAAATGACTAGAGTATTCGAGCAAATGTGTCTACCATTTTGGATTGGTGATTTGGTGATGGGCTGGTCTTATCAGAGTGAGAGCTGAGCAATCTCTGCCATACCCATAGCTTACTCTGACTGTTCCTTTAACTTATATATTTTCTAGATCTCAAGTGACGGCGTCTCTTCCGTGGATTGACCTCCCAATCTACCAAGATTGGAAGCCAAAGCGTCACATTTTTCCCTTGCCCCTCAACTTTCTCTTCATAATTGCTGAGGGGCACAGGGCCCTGGGTGGGGCTTTGGTTTCCCGGGCGTTTCCGCACCCTCCTCAGCTCCCCGCCATGGAGTGGCTTCGGTCACCCAGGCTTTATTGTGGTCGGCGGGGAGGGTTGTGGGGGCGCTCGGTTATGACCTTGGAATTGCTCGGGGCCTTGGGGCTGTTCGGCCAGGCAGCTTGGGGAACAACAACAACAACCTTTTTGGAAAAGTCAGCCAGGAAAATTGGTGTGGTAACCTACAGGGCATTTGCTCTAGCCCTTTTTGAGTTACAGAAGATAGAGGTCATGATCTCTGACATACTTACTGTATTATTGAATAACCCTGTTTATAATTGGTAGGTCAGAAATCGTGAACCCTAACTTCTGTAGCTCAAAAACAAAAAATCTGTTTTGTTTTTCTCTATGTGAGTGAGGGAGACAAAGGGCAGAACTGCCTGTAGCGAGTTCCTCCACCATAGTTGAAAGAGTGACAGGGCCAAAATCATCTTTTATTTCATTTAACCTGGAACTTGAGCGCTTAAGGAATATTCTAAATCTTAATGGTTTCCCTCCCAATTTTATAGACTCATATATTGGTAAGCAATTAAATAAATTACGTTCACCTCCTATGAAACCTCAGACAGCAATTGCTTATTTCTCTATTCCTTTCACTGGTAAAAAGTAATTTTCCATACGAAACAAAGTCAATAATTTATTTCGAGAATGCTTCCCACAAATTTACTTGAGAGTTGTATTCAAATCCCATACCACATTATCTAGCTTCTTTAAGTTCAAAGACCAAATCCCCGAATCTCTAAGATCCTCAGTGGTGTACAATTTCAAAATATGTAGTGAATGTAATAAATTATCCACTTATATTGGTCAAACTAAACGCCCTCTGACCGCTAGGATCGCGGAACACCATGGTAACTCTTACCGAACTGGATTTCCCCTGTCCAAACCTCCTTTCTCAGCTGTTCGAGACCATTGTGAGTCATCAAACCACCCATTAAAAACAAATTATTTCACTATTCTTCACTCGTCGCCCAACGACACAACATGCCTCCTTGTCGAGTCTCTCCTTACCCAGAAACTCCGGCTTACCCTGGGGTCACATGAATTCTCTACACCCTTTCTGTGCTTTTAAGTTTTAACTGGTTAGTACTTGCAGTCTTCAATAAATTTACATGTCCCCCAAGTAGCTTAGGAAAATATACTACATATTTTTCGTACTGTTAGCTCTCCATACATTATGCATTTATTATTAAATGTGACTTGTTTTCATAACTCTCTAACCTCACGCTTTACTCGCTTCCCACATTGTAGACTCCGGAACAACAATTTGTAATCGCCATAATTGTCCTTAAAATTTACTACAAGATTTGTATTATTTTAACAATTAATTAGCATGTTCTTGGTATCCCCTACGAGTTCATATTATACTTCCTAGTATACTTTTTTCAAGTGATTTCATGTAGGCTTTTCTTTGCTTTTAGGCTGATGATGGCTTTTGTTTAAGCCGAAAAGAGTTCCAATTAAAGATGTTCATCACAACGCTGATTTTACTCTTCATATTGCGCCTCCGCTTCCCTCATGATGAGAGTATTGCTTCTATATATATATATATATATATATATATATATATATATATATATTTCTAGGTGTAGGGATGTTGCGGCGACTCCACCGTCCGTCAGGTAGCCCATGGAGGTTGGGACTGGGAATCCCACCTCCAGAATGGTTAGGAGGAGGTTGTAGGCACCAGCTGAACGGGGCAGTACTCCTGGGGAGTGCTAGGTGTCTGATAAGGACAGCTGGGACTCCTGTTTCACAACCTGGCCTCCCTATCTGATCCAGCGGCTCGCTGGTGTAGTGACTAGCGTCTTGGACTTCCACCCAGAAGGTCCCAGGATCGTGCCCACGCTCGGTGCATTAAAGGTTTTTCACAAGCACTGAGTCGTTACTGTCCCTCATGAGCAAGGGGATGGGGTAGTAGTACAGGACCCCAATGGAAATACGCCTAATCGGCCTTATTAGGCTATCCTTAGCTGGCTTAGCATGCACTACCTTTAAGAACTATTATTATTATTAGTATTACCTCTCAGTGCCTCATCAATATTGAGGGCAATCCCCAGGCTGCCCTCCAAAACTCCTTTTTACATTTTCTTATTCTCAGTCTAATGCAAATAAATCTTGGTTTACTCACGCTTGTTCTACTGCTATCCTCAACAAGGAGGAAGCATTCAAACGTAACCGATGCCTTAACACTGAAGAATCTCATTCTTCTTATATTTTTGCCCGGAATCAAGCCAAATCTGTTCTTCCAAGCTTGCCAAACACCCTTTCATCAATAATAATTGCACTGAACTATCCAACTCTAGCTTTACAAGCTTTCTGGCATCTAGCCAAAAAACTCTCCAACAATTTTTCTTCTTCGTCTATCCCTCCCCTTTTCCACTCTGATGGCACAACCATCACTTCTTCCTCTGACAAAGCTGAACTCAAACATTTGCTAAAAATTCCACCTTGGATGATTCCGGTGCTATTCCTCTATATCCACCCCTCTCTCTCTTACTTATGCCTATTACCCTAATCTCTCCTAAAGATGTATTTTCTACCTTCTCTGGGCTTAATACTAAGAAGGCGTACGGCCTGGCCGGTGTTCCTCCTGTTGTACTAAAGAACTCTGCTTCAGTGCTGACTCCCTCCCTAGTGAAATTCTTTTGTCTTTGTCTTTCCTTTAATATCTTCCATTCTTGCTGGAAGATTGCTCTCATTTAACCTGTCCCAAAGAAGGGTGACCGCTCACAACCCTCCAACTATTGTCAAATTGCTCCCATTTATTGCGTTTCTAAAACTTTTGAAACTATTCTTACTACAAAATGTCTTAAGCATTATCTTCTCATAATCTACTCTCAGATCGCATGTATGGCTTCCTTAAGGGTCGCTCACTTCCTCATCTTATCAACTCTGGTGTCCCTCAGGGCTCAGTCCTATCTCCAATTCTCTTTCTAATTTTCATAGATGATCTGCTCAATTGTACCTCCAGTCCCATCCATTCATACACAGACGACTCTACCTTACACTACTCAACTAGTTTTCCAGAACACCCCATCCAGCAATCCCTCAAAAACAAACATATTGAAAAAAATATATATATATAATTATATACTGTACAGTATTATACAGAGCGGTGGTGAAACATTTCCCCATAGGGAATTCCTGTGTATTACCCATAGAGTACTCCTATATAATTGATCTGCATCTGTAAGTGGTAACCCAGGTTTGAATCCCAGTGGATCACATGCTTGCTTTCAATCATTTCTTTGGGAGGTGTTTGGTGTTGGAGTGAAATAAATATACATAGATTCTTCAGTTTTCTTTTGCAAATACGCAGGAATTCCGTGTGGGAAAATGTTTCACGACCGCTCTGTATATGTATATTATATATATATGTATATATATATACTGTATATATATATTTTTATTTATTTTTTTTTTTTTTTATATATTCCAACTACTCCCTCTCGGGCATAGGCTGATAGCCTTTACACTACACTGCTGAATACAAAGGAGTACAAAGTACAAAGGAAATCAAGCAACAACAGATCTAGTGACCCTTCTAGGCTGCTTGTCCTCCAAAACACTGAGGATCAAGTGTCCAAACAGTGGTTTAGAGTGGGTAAGGGAACATTGGAAAGGGAACTACTGCCCTGCCACTAACGTGGCAGGACTAGGAAGTTAGTAGGGGACATATGGGTTAGTAACTGAGGGGAGGATAAAGTTATTCATTTACAAACGCAGTCAGTCGCGGGTTTGATGCGAGATATTTGTCTAGGCGGAATTTAAATGAATCAACGGTGCTGCAGTCTATAACGTTTCGGGGAAGCCCATTCCACAAGTTGACAACTCGATTGAAGAAGAAATTCTTAGATTCGTGCGAGTTAAAAGATTTACCAATAATTTTGCAACCGTTTCCCCGTGTGTAATTAGATTGGTCGATAGTGAAGTACTTACTACAGTTCATATTGTCGATGCCTTTGATGATTTTAAACACTTGAATTAAGTCGCCTCTTAATCTGCGCTGGGTTAAAGGAAATAGATTTAATTCTCTAAGACGCTCTTCGTATGGTTTGTTCTTTAGGCTAGGTATCATTTTGGTAACTCTACGTTGAACTCGTTCTAGCTTGTTTATATCTTTTTGGTAATAAGGGCACCAGGATTGAACGCAGTATTCCAGAAGAGGGCGGACTAAGGAATTGTAAAGGGTTAGGATAACTTCTTTGGATTTATGCTCAAATGACCTGCCTATAAAGCCAATTATTTTGTTTGCCTTCTTAACAACTTCTGAACATTGTTGACTCGGTTTTAGGTTACTCGATATTGTTACTCCCAGATCAGTTTCTCTGTTTACATTCTTAAGCTGAGTGCCATTCATCGAATAGTTTGCTTTCTCATTTAGGTATCCGACATGTAGTACTTTACATTTATCCGCATTGAAACTCATTTGCCAAATTTGGGCCCAACATGACAATTTATCTAGATTGTGTTGCATATCGTCAACTTGTTCTTTTGAGAGTACGCTATTTGCAATTTTTGTATCGTCAGCAAATTTTGAGATTGTGCAGGTGAGACCCTCATCTATGTCGTTGATGTAAATTAGAAAGAGAATTGGTCCTAGTACCGATCCCTGGGGTACCCCGCTACTTACATTGGTCCATTTAGATGCCTTACCGTTTATGACTACTCTTTGCTTTCTGTTGTTGAGCCAATTTTCTATCCATTTCAACACACCGTCTTGTATTCCATGCGCTTTTAGTTTTAGCAGTAAACGTTTGTGGGGAACTTTGTCAAAGGCCTTTTGAAAATCAAGGTATATAATATCTACAGCTTTACTCTCATCGTAGAGGTTGAGGATATCGTGGAAGAAGTCTAAGAGGTTTGTTAAACAGGAACGTTTTTTACGAAAGCCGTGTTGAGTATCTTTAAGTATGTTATTTTCCTCTAAGTGATTTACGAGTCTGTCTCGTATGACCGTTTCTAGCATTTTACATACAACTGAGGTTAAGCTAATTGGACGATAGTTACTGGGTAGGGATTTGCTGCCTTTTTTGAATATCGGTGTTACGTTGGCTAGCTTCCACTGATCAGGCATAGTTCCAGACTGCAAGGATTTATTGAATAGTAATGTCAGTGGTTTGGAGAGCTCATTCTTAGCTTCCTTTAGAACTCTAGGCGAGATTGTATCAGGTCCTGGCGTTTTATTTACTTTGAGTTTATCTAAACAATTCAATACTTCTCTCTCTGTAACGGTGATATTGCTTAGAACATCTGAATTATCAATCTGAATCGGCGATGGTGTAGGGATATCACTGAGGTCTTCGGTTGTAAAAACTGATGCAAAGAAGGTATTGAGGGCATTACTCATTTGTACTTCGTCTTTGGTGTATTCTCCTTTTTCATCGACTAACGGTCCAACAGTTGAAGTAACTACTTTTTTCTTTCTGATATAACTATAGAATTCTTTCGGGTTTGTTTTACTTTGATTCGCAATATGTAACTCTAAGGTCTTTTTACTTTGCTTAATTAACTTTTTGGCTTTGCGTCGTAGCTCTACAAATTTCACCCGTTCTTCGTCATTTTGTGAGGATTTTAATCTATCATTAGCAAATTTTTTAGCAAGCAGGCAGTTTGAAATATCTTTATTCCACCATTTGGGCTTATTATTATGGCCTGGACGCCGTATTTTCGATGGTATGCAGTCTTGCACTGCTTTTAGGTAAGTGGTTTCGAATAACTTCCAAGATGTATTTATGTCGTTATTGTTAATTAAAAAGCTCCAGTCAGTTTCTTTAAACATAGCTCTAAGTTTATGGAAGTTTGCTTTCTTGAAATTAGGGACTTTTTCGATGCTACTATTTGGTTCGTTACTAGTAAACTTTAAAGTGAAAGTTATCGTACGATGGTCGCTGTTACTGAATTCATCACCAACATTCAAATTCTCTATCAATTCTTCTTTTGTTGCAAGTACAATGTCAAGAACGTTATTACCACGGGTCGGCGTTCGAACAAATTGATAAAGCGAACTCTCTTGCAAGTTCGTATACAAGTCATGTCCGGAGTGTGAAGTAAGAGTATCGCCCCACTTGGTCACAGGTAAATTAAAGTCGCCAAAAATTACGGTATCTTGTGAGTTACTTACATCTGCAATTTGTTCGTAAATTTCTCGGTCAGTTTGCACTGATTGAGCTGGAGGTCTGTATATTAACGCAAGTATTATTTTTGTACCTTTATTATTCTTTATTAGCACAAAAGATGTGTCGACGTTCACAATTTGAGGTTTTGACACGAGGGTCGGGTTAAGACTTTCTTTGATATAAAATAAAACGCCACCTCCATTTTTATTTATTCGGCTGTTCTCAAACATTACATAACCGGGAAGTGAATACTCTGCTAAAAAGTCTCTATCTTCTGTATTGAGCCAAGATTCTGTTATGCCAATCACATCATAATTTTCTGTAAACACTAGTTCCTCTAAATCTGAAAATTTATTGCGTATGCTACGAGCGTTTGCATAGAAAACCTTTAAAGTTGCGGTTTTAGAACTCGCATTACGTTCTTTCATCGAATTTTTGGTTCTGGTCGGATCTACATTTACATTCATGGCTGTCCTCGGTCCTCGGTCGTTATCCCTGACGGTTTTGAATTTGGGTCGTGTTGGTGGAGATTTATCCAAATTCGCGGTTCTTGACGGATTAGTATTTAATTCCTTTGTAGGTTGCCGTCCTCGCTGTCTTCGGTCCTCCTTCCTGGTTGTCCTGTGCTGAGTCGATTTCTTCTCCGAAAATCCTTCACCGCATCGTTGAGAAGACGCCCAAAACGTGCTGCTCCCACCTGGTTCAGATGAACTCCATCGTCCGAAAACAAATAGTCATCGAAGTAGAAATTGTCCCAGGTGTCGACGAATCCCACGTTCTCCTTCCTGCAGAGGTTTGCTAGACAACGATTTGTGCTGGTGGCTATGTTGTAAAATCGGCTCTCTACACCGAGCCGGGGAGCCGGTGAGGCCATGAGAGAGATTACTGATGAGTGAAGGTTATATTGATTACGCTAGCTCGGTAGCACCCATTAATTTCATATTTTTCCCCGCTGTCTTACGGTACCCTACACTCATGCTGTAAAAAGGGCGGATTGACTATACTCGGTTTCATCTCAACTGGCGGTAAATTGCAAAGTTCCCATCAAGATTTCTCCGTGATTTTGAAGATTGAGTAGTGAAATATGGTGCTAATTGTATAAACTTGGTCTAAATAATGAAGCAGAGACAGAGTAGTTTCCTATTTTTGCCATTAAGTATCGATAAATTAGCTACTAAGGGATTCAATTTACCGCCAGTTGAAATGAAACCGAGTACCGTACAGTTGGGAGGGAAGATGAATGATGTATAGGACGAAAATACGAACAATATAACGAATACATACAATATAAATAAATACAATACCGGTACTAACAAAATATAATAATATTTGTTGATTGTGTAGTTTTTGTTGTTTTACACAAATGGGTAAGCAAAACCATACCCAGGAAACAGCAAAACCATACCCAGTAAACAGCAAAACCATACCCAGGAAACAGCAAAACCATACCCAGGAAACCATACCCAGTAAACAGCAAAACCATACCCAGGAAACCATACCCAGTAAACAGGATTCTTGTAAATAATAATATAAAAAGGCACTGTAGCATAACTAATGAATAAGAGAACATAATATTGATAAAAACAACAATAAGAGAGAGAGAGAGAGAGAGAGAGAGAGAGAGAGAGAGAGAGAGAGAGAGAGAGAGAGAGAGAGAGAGAGAAAAGGGGGTGAGAATTCGTGAGTTGGTGAAAAAATGAATGAGAGGGAATGAGTGGACGCACGCGCAATTGAGAGTGTGTGTGTGTGTGTGTGTGTGTGTGTGTGTGTGTGTGTGTGTGTGTGTGTGTGTGTGTGTGTGTGTGTGTGTGTGTGTGCGCAGATGAGATGAGATGAAGGCCTTACATACACACCCGATCCGTGTGTGTGTGTGTGTGTGTGTGTGTGTTGCTCGCCTTGATGATGCTATCCAGATGGTTCTGTTGTGTTCTGTCTGGCCTCTAGGTTATATATAGATGCTACCGCCAACATCACTAATACTACTTCTACCAACACTCTGACAACACCACTGCCAACACCACCACTACTACTACTACTATTACTATCCAGATGGTTATGCTGTGTTCTGTCTGGCCTCTATGTTATATAGGCTACAGTAGCTGCTGCCAACACCGATGCCAACACTACTAACATTACTAATACTACTGCCAACACTAAATGCAATACCTTAGCCAACAGTATTACCAACACTACTGCCAACACTAAATCCAACCGTGATGCCAACACTACCAACACCACTACCAACATTACTAAAACTACTGCCAACACTAGTACCAGCACCTTAGCCTACAATACTACCAACATTATTGCCAACATTTTCACGATTCTACCAACACTACTACTCATATGACAATACCACTACGAACACTATGGCAATCATTAAAATTATAAGAACTTCAATGCAAAACTTCGGATAAATGAGTGTTTCTGATAAACATAAACACGATATGCCTTAGTTGCCCCTAGTACCATTATCGATTTTCTATAACCCAATACATCAACCATACAAACACATGTGTGCTCTAAGTACTCCATCTATCACTATACATTATTATTACACCATAACCCATCGGCACTATATATCGCTTGCCACCGACCACAACAACACAACACCTACCACTACTACTACTAACCCCACTACCACCACAATAACACAACACCTACCACTACCACTACACACCCTCCCCAACTTCCCACTACACACTACCACCTACCACAAACCACCTACTACCGCAACAACACATCAGAACCATCACCACCACTGCACACTACCTACCACTTTACTACCACTACACACTACCTACCACCACCACCACAACACACCATACCAACCACCACCACTGACTATCTACCACAACACACCACTCACCACCACCACTTACCATCTACCACAACACACCACCCACCTACCAGTACCACCACCACTGACCATCTACCCACCACCACCACCACCACCACAACACACCACTCACCACCACCACTTACCATCTACCACAACACACCACCCACCTACCAGTACCACCACCACTGACCATCTACCCACCACCACCACCACCTACAGTATATCCCTGCCCCAGCTGCACCATTTGTATCAACTGTTGCTCTCCCAGTACATCTTCATGATAGACGACCACAATAAATTTACATAATACGGAAACTGGATGTATTATGGCGTAACGGCCAATTTTTGTTTTTGTTTTCAGGAATTAGAATGAATAGCCAACGACAGCAAAACACACGAGGTAGTAAATAAACTCGTGGGTCCTATTTCACCCATTTTTTATAATATGCACCGTTAATATTTTCGGTGGATGGGTTTAGGAGGACGCACCCATGATTAATAGTTGGCCCTCTACGTGGTTAACACCTTGGGGATTATGACTAGTTATAAACCCCTTGAGGATTATGACGCGTTTTGGACTCGGACACGTTGAAACCCCTAGAGAATTATGAAGTGTTTAAACCCCTTGAGGATTAGGACACATTTAAACCCCTTGAGGATTATAACGCATTTTGACCCCTTGTGGATAATGACGCGTTTTATCTCCATGAGGATAATGACGCGTTTTATCTCCATGAGGATTATGACGAGTTTTATCCCCTCGAGAATTAGAACACATTTTATCCCCTTGAGGATTATGACACATTTAAACCCCTTTGAGGATTGCGATGTGTTTTAAATCCCTTGAGGATTATGACGCCTTTAAACCACTTGAGGATTATAACATGTTTTACCCCCTTGAGGATTATGACGTGTTTTAAACCCCTTGAGGATTATGACGTGTTTTAAACCCCTTGAGGATTATGAAGTGTTTTAAACCCCTTGAGGATTATGACATGACGCGTTTTACCGCCTTGAGGATTATGACGTGTTTTAAACCCCTTGAGGATTAGGATGTGTTTTAAACCCCTTGAGGATTAGGATGTGTTTTAAACTCCTAGAGGATTAGGACGTGTTTTAAACCCCTTGAGGATTATAACATGTTTTACCCCCTTGAGGATTATGACGTGTTTCAAACCCCATGAGGATTAGGATGCGTTTTAAACTCCTAGAGGATTAGGACGTGTTTTAAACCCCTTGAGGATTAGGACACGTTTTAAACCCCTTGAGGATTATGACGCGTTTTACCCCCTTGAGGATTATGACGTGTTTTAAACCTCTTGAGGATTAGGATGTGTTTTAAACCCCTTGAGGATTAGGATGTGTTTTAAACTCCTAGAGGATTAGGACGTGTTTTAAACCCCTTGAGGATTATAACATGTTTTACCCCCTTGAGGATTAGGATATGCTTTTAAACCCCTTAAGGATTAGGACATGTTTTAAACCCCTTGAGGATTAGGACGTGTTTTAAACCCCTTGAGGACTAGAACATGTTTAAACCCATAGATAATCATGAAGTGTTTAAACCCCTTGAGGATTAGGACGCGTGTTTGGCCCTTGAGGATTATGAAGTTTTTTGTTTGAGCCCTTCGAGGATTATGACACATTTAAACCCCTTGAGGATTATAACGCATTTAAACCCCTTGAGGATTATGAAGTATTTAAATCCCTTGAGGATTATGAAGCATTTAAACCCCTTTAGGATTATGAAGCATTTAAATCCCTTGAGGATTATGAAGCATTTAAATCCCTTGAGGATTATGAAGCATTTAAATCGCTTGAGGATTATGAAGCATTTAAACCCCTTTAGGATTATGAAGCATTTAAATCCCTTGAGGATTATGAAGCATTTAAATCCCTTGAGGATTATGAAGCATTTAAATCCCTTGAGGATTATGAAGCATTTAAACCCCTTGAGGATTATGAAGCATTTAAACCCCTTGAGGATTATGACACGTTTTAACCCCTTGAGAATTATGATTCTTATGACGCAAAATAACTCTGAGGATTACGATACGTATTAACCCATACAGAATTATGAAGCATTTTAACCCCTTGCAGATTTACCTTGCAGATTATGAAGTGCTTAAACCCCTTAAGGATTATAGTGGTTTTAACTCCTTGAGGATCATGACGCGTTTAACCCCATGGTGTTTTAATATTTGAGGCTATACCTTGTACAGTACCTACAAGCTAACAGTACCAGTATAAGCTGGACCAGTGCAGCATTGGGGCCCGGAAGATCAGGTTGCCGGATTTCAACCCACCCCCACCCCACACTCACCCTAACACCCACCCAGCACACACACACCCACACCCAGCACACACACACACACACACTTATCAGTCATCTATGGACCCACACATCAATGGCTACATGTGCACGCTCTTCTCTTTATCACTTTCTCTTACTCTCTGCTATCCTATTCTATTCTATTATCTCACGCTCTCTCTTGTCATTGAACCACGGTCCATACCTGGTACACAATGGACAGCCATACATAAACATTCGTGGAACACACCTATTTCTAATTATGGATGTTTATCTCTAGAAACTAATTTATGCATATAATTTTACTTATATCAACTACAGAACTACTGTATATATACCGGCACCATTTATTGACAAATAAATTCCATACAAAAATCAATCCAGATGGTTATTATTGCATAAAGAAAACATAGGGGGTCCACGATTTTATTTGTTATGGGGGGATCGTTCGTTTTTCTGGTCCCCCTTCTCCTTAATATTCAACCCCATTAGTTTTAGACATTTAAAGACGTTCAACCCATTACTTTGTCGATTTTAAGACCTTTCGCGACATTTAGGTGTCGATATTTTCCCGGCGTGCGATAGTTATGACCCTGAAATTTTAAGAGGGACCAGCCTTCGGCCGGGACATTTTTCTATCGAAAAATGTACAAATTTATCTTGAAAGGGGGGGGGGGGTCTAGGGGGTGTTTTTTTTTAAGCTTGAAGGAAGTCTAGGGAGGAAACTAAAACAATAATTATAGAAATATAAACAAACAAGCAAATAAATGCGCCCATGCTCCCTTAACCCTTTCAAGCTCCAATACGCGTTTTTGTTCTGTTTTTGGCTACTATTAAACGATTGTATTCAGATTAGTAACGGTATATGGAAGTCAAAGGGTTGATTGAGTTAATATTCACCCTTCTAATACCCACAGATCCTTCCTAAGCTGCATACAATCGTCTAATGATATCAAAAATAAACTGCTAAAACGCGTCAGAGCTTGAAGGGGTTAATAAGCTATATAGTACCCCCAAGTTAACAGTAAACCTGGGCCGGGCAACCATTGACAGAGTGTTGGGTTACAGGAATGCACTCAACCCTCACTCTCCTTATCTGGGCCACCACCCGTCGTCATATGGTTACCAGTGCAGGTGCTTCTCTATATATATAATTTAATATAGTCTTGTTTTATAGGCTTTTGGTCGATGGTCTTTTTCTCCTCCCCCATCTCTCTCTTTCTATCTATCTATTTATCTATCTATTATCTATATATCTATCAATCTATATGTCTTTCTTTCTTGATATCTATATTTCTTTCATCTCTTTCTTCTCTCTCTCTCTCTGTACTATAATTTTAATCCTTTATTTCCACAGTACTTGTAATTTACTTTGCATTTATATACTTAAATAATCACCCGTGTGTATTTGAGAGAGAGAGAGAAAAAAAAAAGAGGGTACAAGGAGTACAAAGGAAATCAAGCAACAACAGGTCTAGTGACCCTTCTAGGCTGCTTGTCCTCCAAAACACTGAGGATCAAGTGTCCAAACAGTGGTTTAGAGTGGGTAAGGGAACATTGGAAAGGAAACTAATGTCCGTGGCAGGAATAGGAAGTTAGTAGGGGACAGATGGGTTAGCAACTGAGGGGGGGATAAAATAAAGTTATTAATTTACAAACTCAGTCAGTCGCGGGCTTGATGCGAGATATTTGTCTAGGCGGAGTTTAAATGAATCAACGGTGCTGCAGTCTATAACGTCTCGGGGAAGCCCATTCAACAAGTTGACAACTCGATTGAAGAAGAAATTCTTAGATTCGTGTGAGTTAAAACATTTACCAATAATTTTGCAACCGTTTCCCAGCCTGTAATTAGATTGGTCGATAGTGAAGTACTTACTACAGTACTTACTACTGAAATACTTAATACAGGAGTTCATTAAAAAGCTGTACTAAATCAGGTATTAGAGTAAATAATGAAAATGAAAGTGTTTGGGTAGAAGTTAACGAAGGTAGTGAGACTTTAGTTATTGGAGTTATGTATAGACCGCCAAATATGAGTAGAAATGACGGAACATCATTATGGGAGGAAATTAAAATAGCATCAAGGCTTAGCAACGTGTGCATTATGGGGGATTTTAATTTCCCTAATATAGATTGGCAGCAACAAATAGGAGACTCTGATTCAAAGGAGTTTATTGAGGTAGTACAAGATAGTTTTTTATCTCAATTCATAGATACGCCGACTAGGTGAAAATATTCTCGATTTAGTTTTCAGTAACAATGAACATATGATAAATAGTGTAGAAATCGGGGACCACCTAGGAAATAGTGATCACAATTCTGTGTATTTTAATATACAATGGAAAGGTAATATCAGAGAGAATACAATATTAATACCTGACTTCAGAAAAGCCAATTATGGTGGGTTAAGAGAAGCCCTGTTAGCGGACCCTATGGTCAAAAAATTAAGTCGATCCAGGTGTCCAAATGAGTGTATCCTTTCTCAGGCACCTGTCATCTTAAGTCAGGAAGAGACGTCAAACTTGGTAGATACATACGATAATTTTATCAAGTCAGTATTCAATGCGCAAAATAAATATATCCCCAAAAGAAAATTTAGATCAACACAGAACCAACCCAAATGGATGAATAATAGACTATTAGATCTTCTAGGAAAAAAGAGAGGAATATATAGAAAAATTAAAAAAGGCGAAATTCACCTACTTGCTTACTATCAGAATCTATCACGACAGGTAAAAAAGGATATTAGTAAAGAAAAAGAAATTATGAAATTAAGGTTGCCAATGACTAAACAAAATAATCCTAAAGCATTTTACCAACTATATAAATCCAAGGTTAGAGATGTAATTGGTCCCCTTAAAACTTCGATAGGAGAAATGACAGAAAATGATTTAGAAATGTGCAGTACATTAAATAGTCAATTTCTTTCCGTTTTCACTAATGAAAATTTGGCACAGTTTCCAGAAGTCCGTAAGGTATACAGCGATAGTATAAATAATAGGTTAAGTACGGTTACTATAAGTAGAAATGATGTGCTTAAGGAAATTGACAGACTGAAACCTCATAAATCGCCTGGTCCTGATGAGGTATATGCTAGAGTATTAAAAGAATGCAGAGATGAGTTAAGTTACATAAGAACATAAGAAAATGGGAGTCTGCAGAAAGCCGATTGGCCTAAGCAAGGCAGATCCCTGTCCCACACAACCCCCATTACAAAGCCCAATTATAGGCTCAACACTCTAATACCCTGAGGATCATCTTACCAAAACGGTTAGAGATTAACGCAGGATTACGGGGGTCTGCAGAGCGCTGATTGGCCCAACCCTGCTGATCCCCCTTCACACCCAACCCTTCTCGTCCATATGCTTATCCAATTTTATCTTAAAGCTCCCTATCGTTTTTAATCCCACTATAGCACTTGGTAGTCCATTCCACCCATCTACAACTCTGTTACCAAAAACCAATATTTGCCTATATCTTTTCTGAAACGAAATTTATCTAATTTGAAACCATTGGTACGAGTTCTTTCGCTATCACTGAGCTTTAGTACATTTGTCATGTCCCCTTTGTTAATCCCACTAACCCACTTGAACACCTCTATCATATCCCCTCTAACTCTGCGTCTCTCTAACGAATGTAAGCCTAATTTCTTCAACCTTTCTTTATACGGAAGATTTCTAATATTATGGATCATTTTTGTCATTCTACGTTGTACTCTCTCCAATAAATCTATGTCCATTCTGTAATAAGGACACCAAAATTGAACAGCATAATCCATATGGGGTCTCACTAATGACAAGTAAAGTTTTAAGATAACATCAGCAGTTCTGTTACTCACACTCCTTGAGATGAACCCGAGAATCCTGTTTGCCTTGTTTCGAACGCTTATACACTGTTGTCTAGGCTTCAAATCATTGCTAACAAACACACCTAGATCTTTCTCACAATTCGAGTTTTCTAATTCCACATTAGCTAGTTTATATTTAACATTTGTATGCATCTTCCCTATCTTTAATACCTTGCATTTGTCAATGTTAAACTTCATCTGCCAATTTACTGACCATTCGTGTAAGGTATCTAGATCCCTTTGGAGGCACTCTATATCTCTATCTGAATCAATTGTTCTCCCCATTTTGGTATCGTCTGCAAATTTACTTATCCTACTAGTTATACCTAAATCAAGGTCATTTATGTATATAACAAACAACAGAGGACCTAATACAGATCCCTGGGGGACACCACTTTTGACTGCTCCCCATTCTGACTTCGTACCATTTATGCTGACTCTCTGCTTCCTACCAATTAGCCATGACCTAATCCATCCCAACAACGCCCCACCTATTCCATGCGCCTCAACCTTTCTCATCAATCTCTCATGGGGGACTCTGTCGAAAGCTTTACTGAAATCTAAATATATTATATCATATGACTTGTCATTATCTACTGCTTCATATACCTCTGAGAAAAAACTAAGCAAATTAGTAAGGCAAGAACGTCCCTGAGTGAATCCATGCTGAGAAGAATTTATTAAATTAAATGTATCTAAGTGGTTTCTAATTTTACTAGCAATAATTGACTCTAGTAGCTTTCCTATGATTGATGTAAGACTAATGGGACGGTAATTGGATGCTATTGATTTGTCACCTTTTTTGAAGATCGGAACTACGTTTGCAAGCTTCCAAGCTTCTGGAACTATACCTGTCTCCAATGACTTGTTAAATAAAAATGTTAATAGGTAACTTAACTCATCCCTACATTCTTTTAATACTCTAGCATATACCTCATCAGGACCAGGCGATTTATGAGGTTTCAGTCTGTCAATTTCCTTAAGCACATCATTTCTACTTATAGTAACCGTACTTAACCTATTTTCTATACTATCGCTATATACCTTACGGACTTCTGGAAACTGTGCCAAATTTTCATTAGTGAAAACGGAAAGAAATTGACTATTTAATGTACTGCACATTTCTAAATCATTTTCTGTCATCATTTCTCCTATCGAAGTTTTAAGGGGACCAATTACATCTCTAACCTTGGATTTATATAGTTGGTAAAAAGCTTTAGGATTATTTTTTGAGTCATTGGCAACCTTAATTTCATAATTTCTTTTTTCTTTCCTAATATCCTTTTTTACCTGTCTTGATAGATTCTGATAGTAAGCAAGTAGGTGAATTTTGCCTTTCCTAATTTTTCTATATATTCCTCTCTTTTGTCCTAGAAGATCTAATAGTCTATTATTCATCCATTTGGGTTGGTTCTGTGTTGATCTAAATTTTCTTTTGGGGATGTATTTATTTTGTGCATTGAATACTGACTTGATAAAATTATCGTATGTATCTACCAAGGTTGATGTCTCTTCCTGACTTAAGATGACAGGCGCCTGAGAAGGGGTACACTCATTTGGACATCTGGATCGACTTAATTTTTTTACCATAGGGTCAGCTAATAGGGCTCTTCTTAACCCACCATAATTGGCTTTTCTGAAGTCAGGTATTAATGTTGTATTCTCTCTGGTATTACCTTTCCATTGTATATTAAAATACACATAATTGTGGTCACTATTTCCTAGGTGGTCCCCTATCTCTACATTATTTACCATATGTTCATTGTTACTGAAAACTAAATCGAGAATATTATTACCTCTAGTCGGCGTATATATGAATTGAAATACAAAACTATCTTGTACTACCTCTATAAACTCCTCAGAATCAGAGCCTCCTATTTGATGCTGCCAATCTATATTCGGAAAATTAAAATCCCCCATAATGCACACATTGCTAAACCTTGATTGGTGTCTTGTTTGAGCGCGGAGCAGAGTAGACGTGTGCCGCCTGAGCTCTGCCTCCCATGTTACAAAGACTGCTCTATCGAAACCTTTAATTGCTATTGGGATGGCTCCTGACGTAAAGTGTTATAAATGCGATAAAACTGATGGGGAGAGAGAGAAGTTAAAGTGGATTGGATGCTCAACTTGCAAAAACTGGGCCCATATCAAATGTGAACACTTGATTGGCATAAAGGCTGAAAACATAGCGCACATAAACTATGTCTGTGATCCATGTAAGACAAAGCTTGGAGTGTTAACTTCATTTAAGAATGAAATGGAAAACATAAAGAAAGAAATTATGAAAGAATTGATTGAATTCAAAGAAACGATGACCCAAGGTTTTGATGTAATGTGCGATAAACTAAAAAACATCAGGAGTGAATTAAATGATAAGATGACCCAAGGACTAGACGGTATAACTCAAGAACTTTCAACTCAATTGAAAGTAGTGAAGATGGGGATGCAAGGAGTCACTAGTGGTATGGGAAATGTTGTTGATGCTATAAGCGCTGACCCCGCGCAAACGTCAGCGGTTTCTGACTCGCCTGGGTGGTCGGATGTGGTGGCGGGGAGAAGAAAGAAGAAAGAAAAGAAGAATCTACTCATTCTGAAGGCGACGGATGAGAATGAAAAGGCAACTGACAAGAGAGGAGAAATTTCTCAGGCGCTAGAGGGGATTGAAATTCACGATACGAAGTTTACCCCTAAAGGGAACATGGTGATGAATTTTGGCACTGTGGATATGCTGAATGATGCAGTTAAAAAGTTGGTAGAGGTGACGGCTGTTACTACAAGGAGTGTGAACAATTTAAAACCAAAAGTGATGATTTGCAATGTTCGTCCTGAAGAGTCCAATAGTGAGATAATTGATACATTAATTGCAAGGAATGATTTTCTGAATTCGATTGATGATATTAAAGGAAAGATTGCCATGATTTTTGATAAACCAGCTGCTGGAGGTACAGTCCATTATATCCTGAAATGTGAGCCTGAAGTCCGTGCGGCTCTCTACAAATATAAAGACAAGGTGCAACTTCAATGGGGAATATATAATATAAGAGACAGGTACCATGCATTGGCTTGTTTCTATTGCCAGAAATTTGGGCATGCAGAAAATAAGTGTGCTGCTAAACTAAACAGTGATGTGCCTGTTTGTTTTAAATGTGCTGGAACACATAGGTCTAAGAATTGTAAGGTGACTGTGAGAAAGTGCATAAATTGTATGAGATACGGGAAACAAGACGTGTATCATTCATCATCAGATACCCGGTGCCCGGTCTTTTCGAGTGAGATAGTCAAGGTGAGAGACCTAACTGATCATGGAATCTAGTGCTTTAATAAAGATAAAGGGGGGACTGATAAACATTCAATCAGTGGGAAATAAAACCTTTGAAATTCGAGACTTAATTAATGAGACAAAATATGATGTACGAGCGGTAACTGAAACATGGCTGAGTGAATACGATACTGCTAAAATACTTGAAATGACTCCTTTAACGCATACCTTCTTGCACAATCCACGAAGAGGGAAGGGAGGTGGTGGTGTGGGAATTTTTCTTACAAACACGTTTAAGAAGACGAAAATATGTAAATCTGCAAGGTTCGGTAGTTTTGAACATATACAGGTGGGCTGTGAGATTGGAGGCTGGAAATGTACTTGTATTGTTGTTTATAGACCTCCAAATTTAAGTGCCAGTACATTTATTGATGATTTTAGATTATACTTGGAAACAATTGATATGGTTAGTACGAATACATTCGTCTTTGGTGACTTTAATCTGTGGATGGATGTTCCAAATGATTACTATGCTACTATCTTTATAGAATTGATGGAGTCTTTCCACTTGATAAATAAAGTGCATACTGCAACTTCAAGAGGTGGTCATGCATTAGACTTGGTTTTTACGAATAGAGAAAGCGATATGATAAATGAGCTGTATGTTGAAGACGAGTGTTGTATTTCGCCGGTCCATAAACTAGTTACTTTTACCATGCCGTTTGTAAGTAAACCTAGACAATCTAAGACAATAAAGTGTAGGTCAAAAAGAAAATTTGAGCCACAACTACTAATATCGACTGTTGCGAATGAAATACTAATTAAGAAAAGAGAACACTGTGCTCACGGTGAATTAATAGATGACTGTACGTCATGTTTCACTAATCTGTATAACAGCATTGCTAGAGAAAAATACGAAGATATGTGCCCCATTATTGAAAAAGAAAATAGTAATAGTTGATAGTGCGCCGTGGTTTAATGCTGATATTCAAAGAGCAAAAAAGGCCAAGAAGAAATACGAGAGGCTATGGAGACGTCTACGAACCGAAGAGGCAAGAGATAACTATAAAAGAGCTCGGAATATAGAAAACAGGCTCATTGTGCTTAGAAAACGTGAATACTATATGAATAAAGCAAAAGAAGCTGGATCTGACATGAATAAGCTGTATGTGGTACTTGACAACTTGACGGGAAACAAGAAGAAAAATAAGTTACCAGAAGGGATTCCGGATATGACATTGGCGAATGATTTTTCTGACTTTTTTTGTGATAAAATTAATGCCATTGTTGGAAATTTTGGAGTAGTCGAGACTCAAGACGTTGTTGTAGCTGAGCCTACTGTGACTAAGTTAACAGAATTTACTATGACGGATCTGAATACAGTTAAATCCATAGTTACGAAAGCAAAACTTACCCATTGTAGTAATGATCCTATACCGATACGTTAAATAGTGCACAGTAAAAATTTTAACAGTTTTCTGGACATATATGTTGACATAATGAACTGTAGCATTGCAAATAATGTATTTCCATCGTCTGAAAAGAATGCGATTGTGAAGCCTATTATTAAAGGGAGCCTTGATTCTCAATGCTTGAGCTCTTTTAGGCCTGTTTCCAATTTAACATTTCTATCAAAAATTACTGAAAATGTAATTCTGGGTCAGTTATGGGATCACTTGAGTATAGTGAAGGCTCTCCCAGACAACCAGTCCGCATATAGAAGACTTTACTCTACGGAAACCACGATGTGCTCTGTGATTAATGATTTACTCGTGCAAATGGACAACGCGAAGTGTGGAATCTTAATTTTGTTGGACTTGAGTGCCGCGTTCGATACAGTGGTGCATAGCTTACTAATAGAAGACTGTAAAGCTATTGGTATTGATGGTAATGCGCTGGAATACCTTCAAAGTTATCTTACTAACAGAACTTATTGTGTGCAAATAAGTAATAAATTCTCAGAGATGAAGCATCTAGAGAGGGGCGTCCCTCAAGGGAGTGTTCTTGGACCAATTCTATTCTGTATATATACAATTGCACTATCTAGCATATTAATGAAACATGGAGTGAAATTCAAACTGTTTGCGGATGACACCCAATTCTATCTGTCACTAAGTGACGTGGTGAATGTTGAGGAGAAGATTAGTGGTTTACTAAAAGACATTGGGAAGTGGATGGAGTCAAAGCAACTGAAATTAAATGAAAATAAAACTGAATGCCTATTAGTAGGCAGACGGG
This sequence comes from Lithodes maja, assembly GCA_037953745.1. NCBI lineage: Eukaryota > Metazoa > Arthropoda > Malacostraca > Decapoda > Lithodidae > Lithodes > Lithodes maja. Next base: position 67,304 of record JBAKBP010007371.1, read on the forward strand.
TAGACCTTGAGAGACTGGGCGTGCAAAGCCTCAATATCAATGATAGTGTGATGACTGTGAGTAGTGTGGTGAAGGATTTGGGAGTTTTGGTTGATAGTGAACTGTCATTTAAAAACCAGATTAATCAAACAGTGCGAATCTCTGCCTATCATCTGAGGAATATTGCTTTTGTGAGAAAATATCTGGATATTAATACAACCAAAATGTTGATCCACAATCATGTAATTAGTAAATTAGACTATTGTAATTCTCTATATTATCGACTACCAAACTACTTGATACGAAAACTACAACTTATAATGAATAGAGCAGCAAGATTAATAAAGAGTTTACCATTCCGTGCGAGTATAACGCCGGCATTAATTGACCTGCATTGGCTGCCGGTGAAAGCGAGGATCATATTCAAACTGTGTGTTATAGTGTATCAAGCTTTGAACTTTGGAAAGCCGGAATATGTGCGAGACTTATTGGAAGACTTCAATGTTGGCACTGATATGATGCTGAGACATGGCAACGTGCTGCATCAATTGAATGAGCCACGGTGCAATCATGAATTTGGATTTAGGGCCTTCGAAAAGAGTGCACCGAGACTTTATAATAATCTACCAGTTAATGTGAAAAGGTGTGCGAACATAAAGGCCTTTAAAAAGTCACTAAAAACACATTTGTTCAGGGAGTGTTATGACTTAGAAGATGGCACTGAGAGACAAGACTACAAGTGCTAGATGGTTTAAAGGGCAGCTGCGACGAGCGTCACATCTAGTGACGGAGCGCGGCTGAGAAACTCCACACCAAGTAACAAGTAAGTAACATTTTAATTTCCTCCCATAATGACGTTCCGTCATTTCTACTCATATTTGGCGGTCTATACATAACTCCAATAACTATGGTCTCACTACCTTCGTTAACCTCTACCCAAACACTTTCATTATCGTTATTTAGTCTAATACCTGATTTAATACAGCTTTTTAATGTACTCCTGACAAACACTGCTATACCGCCACCCCTCTTACTTGTTCGGTCATATTTAAACAAACTATATCCTGGTATATCAAATTCTGCTAAAAAATGCCTGGTTTCTGTATTAATCCACGTTTCAGTTAGCGCTATTATGTCTATATTTTCTTTGCTAACAAGGGCTCTAAGTTGAAGAAATTAAGCTTAGATATTGCTGATACCAATTATTGATCAACACATACTAGGTGCCGATACATGACTTATAAGCGTGACTGTACCTGATGACTACAAGCTGTTCCCGTAGTACACTGGCAAAGTCATGTTTCGGTGTGACGTTCGTGACTTTACCGCAACATTTAGCGACTGCACAACAACGCCACACCGTAGTATACAAACTTGTAACGTATCCATAATGACATCTATCTATCTATCTATCTATCTATATGCTCATATCAGACCCAATCCCCATTTTTCCTATTTTATTTGTATTTTCTATTTTATTCTATTTTATTATTTTGTTTTCCTTTTTTCTTGGGGGTGGCCGACTCAAGACAGAGCAAGAACAGGGAAAATACAAAAACAACATAAAACAACGAACAAACACAGATCAAAAAAAAATCACACACATACATAATGACATATTACGATAACAAGTCAGGTCACGAGACGTTACCAAATGTTGGCGGACCCCTTAACCCCTTCTGTACCGCTCATGTACTTTTATTATATTCAGGCAACTATTAACAAATTCTGTACAGCTTAGGAAGGACGTGTACGCATTAAAAGACTACAGACTATCTCAATTAATCCTTTTAGCTACCATATATCCTTCCTAAGCTTCATAATATCGTTTAAGTTTCATGTTTCCAGAAATATTAAGGATGGTTGGCTGTGGCGTTGGCTGAAATAAAAGAAAAAGATGTCACCGGTACAGAAGGGGTTAAAATTGCGTAGCCTTCCACGAGATAACAAGAGACACCGTAACACGTGAAGAGATGTAACCAAATGTATGGAGACTTGAACAAGAAGCGGTTTTGGTGCCATCTCCTGGTCCAAGTCGTGAATGTGTGCCGGGACCTTAACCCTTTCAAAGTCTGACGCATTTTAGCAGTTTATTTTGGCTATCCTTAGACGATTGTATGCAGGTTAGGAAGGATCTGTGGGTATTAAAAGGGTGAATACTATCTCAATCAACCCTTTGACTTCCATATACCGTTACTAATCTGTATAAAATCGTCTAATAGTAGCCAGAAACAGAACAGGAACGCGTATTGGAGGTGGAAAGGGTTAACTGCACCTTCAACACCGACCCTCTTCCATTCCATCCCTTACGGGGAGGCAGACCGTTTTTCTGGACCCCCTTCTCCCTAATATTTAGCCCCACTAGTTTTGAGATTATAAGACGTTCGGCCCATTAGTTTGGCGATTTTAACACCTTTCGCCCCATTTCGTTGTCAATTTTAAGACATTTCGTGCCATCTAAGTGTCGATTTTGTCCTGGCGAGCGATAGCGAGCCTGCAATTTTAAGAGGAATAGGCCTTCAGCCGGGAAATTTTCTACCGAAAAATTTACAAATTTATCTTGAAGGAGGGTCAAGGGGGTGTTTTTCTAAGCTTGATGGAGGTCTAGGGAGGAAACTAAAAAAATACCAGTATACGAATAAATGAATTAATAGACCAAACAAACGGTCTGCCTCCCCTTAACTGCAACTTCAACACACAACCTCTTCCATTCCATCCCTTAAGGGGGTAGTACTCGCTTATTATGGACCCCCTTCTCCCTCATGTTTACCATATTAGTTTCCAGGTTTTAAGACGTTATTTCCGTTGGTTTGACGATTTTGAGACTTTTCGTGCCATTTCTTTGTCAATATTTAGACCTTTCGTGCCATATATGTGTCGATTTCTTCCTGGCGAGCGTTAGCGAGCCTGTAATTTCAGAAGGAACCGGCCTTCGGCCGTGACATTTTTTCTACCAAAAAATTTACAAATTTATCTTGAAATGGGATCTAGGGGGTATTGTATTAAGCTTGATGGAGGTCTGGCGAGGAAACTACAAAATATATAAATAAATAAATATATAGCCCAACAACCAAGCACTATCCCCTTAACCCTTACAGTACCGGGGACGTCCTTTACATTATATTCTGCCAACTATTACACAGTTTTATTCAGCTTAGGAAGGATGTCTACCCGTTAAAAGGTTATAGACTATCTCAATTAATCCTTTTAGCTACCATACCATTTGTTTGTCTATGAGTGAGGGAGACAACAGGCATAACTGCCTGTAGCGAGTGCCTCCCCCAGAGTTAAAAGAGCGACAGGGCCAAAATCAAGGGACGTTCGAGCTAAAATGCCTGGACATACAGAGTTTATAGCAATTTAAGTCATAGGAAGAGGGAAAGACTCATTCAGGGAGAGAGTTCCAGAGCTCAGCAGTTGAATAGAAGAAAGATTGAGAATAGAGTTTCACTCTTGGGTTGGAGTGTTGCACAGAGTAGGGGTGGGATTGTGTTGCAAGACGGGTGCTACGTACCCTATGTAGAGGAGGTGGTATATACTGGAATAGCCCCGAGGAACACTGATTTTTGTAGTAGCGATAGAATAGCGAGAGAGATGAAACATTGCGGCGAAGAGAGAGAGAGAGATTGCAGAGAGTTGGTGAGTGCATTACGCTATGCAAGAATTTAGGTAACAAATTGCAATGAGCTACAGTATATATATTTCTATTACACATCATCATATAATTATAGACTATTATTAATTTAACTTATATATCTGTATGTGCTACTAAGGTGAACACTTAGTGAACACACATTACAAAGAGCTATTTCTATTACACATCATATAATTATCCCTACGGTATCAGTCACATATTTGTCATTATATTGTGGCAACTATAACACAATTTAATTCAGATTAGGAAGGACCTCTAGCAATAATAAGGCTTCAAATTATCCCAACCAATGTTTTTACCTACCACAGATCCTTCCTAAGCTGCATAATATCGTCTAAATATAGCTAGAATATAATATAACACACGTCGCTGGTACTCAAAAGGTTAAAGCCTATTATTGCTTTAACTTATATATAACCAACTATAGCGAGTGTTAGCCAGATTAGTACCAGTCAGTCTTATTGCTTGCCTCACGCTCACATAGGGTACGATCTACATACTATCCCTCATCCTATTAAACCTTGCTTAGTTTGTGCGTTCGTTCGTACGTGTGCCTCCCACCACCACCACACGAGACACACCTCCCCCTTCTCTCCAACACACACACACACACCCTCTCAAATCAACCCTATGAAATACAGTGTTGCCAGAAAGCTCAGCCTCTCAAACCCTTTCAATCAATTGCTCCAGTAACCATCAGTCTATGCAACTAAAATTATACACAATGAATGAACTAAGCCACAATGGGATGCTACAAACTTCTCTATATTTTGTTGAATAAATATACTAAGCTATCAAGGCCAAAGTTCGAACTATTCACTCGTAGTCGTCTCGGTTGTTTACGATAGGTTTATAAATGTTTCGATGGCCGCAGATGGCGGTTTATCGTTATGTAATGTATCGTTATGCTTATGTAAGGGTAAAATACGTCATATTTGAGATGCAGGGATGGGCTGTAGATAATATATTCCCTCATATACTGTAGTATTAATATTAGTCCATGAGCCAGGCCAGATATCGGTACCACCTGGGGTGACTAAACACGAATGGTACTAAAATGTTTATAGAGTGACTGTAAGTACATTAAGATATGATAGCCTTCTCGCACTGGTAGCTTAGTCTAATTGTTTTGATGCAATAGGGGCGCTACCCAAAAATAAAGATTTTTAGCGGGACGCTCGGCGTTTTCCTCATTTTCTTTAAAATCCATCACACAATCATCGCGAAACTTTGAACACCTATGTAGAATTATATTCTCTACCAGAGTTGTTCCTAGGTATTTTTCAAATTTCCTCATATTTCGGAATATACTCTATATTTTGGGTATTTTCCTCTAAATCTAGAATAAATCCTTAAATATGGGGAACATTGAAAAATATATTCTAACAGCTCTTGTAGCTTATTTGATTCTCTACAAGAATTATTCCGATGTGTATTTCAAGTTTCTCCATATTTAGGGGTTTATTTCATATTTGGGGATTTTTGGTTATATTTTGGGGATAATTTATTATTGGAAGGAGCAAACATATGTAGAGTGGTTTCCATGTAATGTGTTTGTTTGTTATGGTTTAATGGTGATATTTTTTGCAGGTGTGTGTCGACTGTTTGACGGCAGGATGGAACCATCTGCGAGGAAGAGAGCACGGATCGACTGTATCATCCACTGCTCTGATGATGACAGCGATGCTCTGGTGTCACCACAGGATTTGGACTCCTGGAACACATTGCTCAGGGCTGCAGAAATCAGGCAGCATGATCCAGTCCTGGAAGCAGCCAAGGGCCTTGAAGAAGGAGGAATACCACACATACATTATCACCGTAAATGTCGTAGTCTCTTTACAATGAAGAAGTCACTGGATTCTATCCTTGCCAAGGGTGTCAAAATAGAATCAGCAAGCGTCGACCCCAGGAGGAGGGCATCAAGGGATGCCCCTAGTACTAGCAGGGTGTATGCCAAAGGATGTATCTTCTGCGAGAAGTCAAGCAAGTACATAAAAACAACAAAGACAAGGGAGCCACTCATACAGTGTGTTGAGCTACGAGCAGATGAGAAGATTCGCAGAGCAGCAATAAGGAAACTCAACCAGAGAATCCTTGGTTTAGTTAGCAGAGACCTTGTTGCTGCAGAGGGTCACTACCACAAGTCGTGCTACAAACTCTTCACAAAAGATGATTTCCCAGCGGCCGCCAGGTCGGGTGCAGGTGAAAATCAGGAAGAAAGCGAGGAAGCACGCTACGAAGAGGTTGAGACAGAAGCCCTCGAGGAACTCTGCTTGTATATAAGGACCAAATTATTCCCCAACCCAGAGGTACTGCCTATGACAAACCTCACATCTAGGCTTGAGAGATCCATGATGTCCCGTGGTATTATCCAACTGAAACCAGCGACAAAGAAACATGTTCGCCGAAAGATTGAAACCGAGTTTGGAGAATCACTACGCTTTGTCCCAGATGAGAAAGGAAAGCTTCTAATCTATCCACGCAGCCTCTCAATGGACGACCTTGCCCGGCAAGCACACAAAATGGCAAAAGACCTGCAAGAAGCAAGAGCAGCTAACTCTGAAGATGTCTTAACCAAAGCAGGAATGCAGCTGAGGAATGAGATCAATAAACAAGATGTGAGTCAGCCATGGCCTCCCGATACAGATCAGAATGTCATTCCTGCAGCAGTCACTCAATTCCTGCACACCCTGCTGACAGGAGAGTGTGAGTGTGAAACTCCCTCTGAAAGAGCTCAACGTCTTGCCACTTCCTTTGGCAGTGACTTGGTCTTTGCTGTTACCAGTGGCAAGACAAAACCACCCAAGCACGTACTGCTGACCAATGCTATAAAGTCTTTGACAGGAAACACAGAACTGATCCGAACTCTGAATCGTCTTGGTCACTGTGTGTCTTACTCAATGTTTGAGGAGATCGATACAGCCCTTTGTATCCAGAAGCTGGAATGCTCAAAGGATGACATTCCACTGCCAGCAAACATCTACCCTGGTGTGTTCACAACCCTGGCCTGGGATAACATTGACCGACTTGAAGAGACCCTAAGTGGAGCAGGTACTTCTCATAGAGTCAATGGCATTGCTGTCCAGTCCAAGGTTGCAGGCTCTGTGCCAGAGAAAGTCCTGCCAGAGATTACCAAGTCCAAGATAAGAAGCATCACTCAGACATCATCAATGTTGCCAATATACAATGTTGGGCGGCGGGCAGGGCCACCTAGGATTGAGACTGCGTATGTCGACACTACCAAGGAAGTCCAGGATTCAAAGACAAAGAACCATATCTGGCTTCTTACTCGAATGTCAGACCATGAGGACCAGTCCATCAGCAGTTGGACTGGGTTCAACATCAAAATGCGCAGAGACATTGCAGTGGTTCAGGACACTGTAAGCTACCTGCCCACTATCAATGCTCCCGCAACAGAAATGTCCACCGTTAATGAAATCTTGGAACAAACGCATGCTATCATGCAGTCCTTACAGCTTAACAAGATTGTGTGCGTGTTTGATCAAGCACTCTATGCCAAAGCTGCCGAAGTTATCTGGAAACAAGAGAAGTTCAAGAACATTATCATCAGGATGGGCGTCTTCCACACAATCTGTAATCTCATCTCCACCATAGGAAAGAGGTTTCAAGATGCAGGTCTTAGAGATCTGTGTGTGGAATCAGGTATCATCGCAGAAGGATCAGTGTCAGGAGTGATGAACGGCAAGAGGTACAACAGAGCAGTGAGACTACACAAGCTCGTGTATGAAGCACTGATTAGGCTTGCATGGAAAGGCTTCCTTTCATGGCTAGAAGAAAACCATTCAAGGGACATACACCATCTAGATGAAACACTGAAGGACATCAATAGCTTTCACAGCAATGTGTCTCAGGGACTATTTCAAGAGCTGATGGAGAGTGAATCATGCACACATATCATGAAGCTTTTCCAAGTTTATCTTGAGACCCTCAGAGATGAACACAACCTCTCAGCATTCTGGATGTCATACCTGGACATGGTTGAGATCATGCTGGACTTAATTCGAGCCTCCAGAGAAGGCAACTGGATGCTCCACCTAGGAGCAATCCGACAGATGATACCGTGGTGTTTTGCCTATGATAAAGTGAACTATGCCCGGTTCCTAACCTACTACTATGCCTTGATGTCTCGACTGCCCATTGAACACCCAGAGGTCCATGAACACTTCATGCAAGGTGGCTTTTCGGTCCAGATCGGTAGCAAGAATCCCTTTGGACGGATCCCTGTGGACCAGACAATCGAAGAGACGATCAACAAAGACACCCAGACACCAGGGGGCACAAAAGGCTTCAGCCTGAAAGGCGGAGCTGTCGCCAGGTACTACCTGACATCGGAGTATCGCAGCAGGTACTTAAGGCAGCTCAGGACTATGGTAGTAGGCCAAAAGTATACTGACTTCAGCCACCCAGACCTACAGATGGCCAGGATTAGAAGAGATGAGGCCGATGTCCAATCTTTAGTTCAACTGATGGAGACCAGCTGGTTGAACCCCTTCAACGCAGAGCAAGAAGATCTTGTCAGTTTGTCAACTGCGACTATGGCACCACCAGAAGTTGTCAAAGACCTTCTAGGGGCCTACAGAATAGGAGAGGATGCATATCAAGCCTTCAAGGAAGAGCGCCTGGAGATCGATACGCCAACTATACAGTTTCATGACACGATGACGAAGACGAAACTGAGAACGTTCACTAACATCAGAATGAAGCCACGCTCACAAGACCATGCCAAGGAGGCTATCTTAAAGGCTGACAGGAACCTATTTGGCCAGATGATCCTTGTTGCCGAGAACAGAAAGCTCAAAATGAGTGATGTCTTGGCTCATCCCCTTGGGCCTTTGCCTTGGGCACTTGCCAGCGGTGATGGGTCTCTCCGCAAGACCAACAAGGCTGCCCTAGCAAAGGAGTTAGAGAGGAATGTTTCTCCTGCAGAAGTGATACCCGAGCCCTCTGCTACCATAATTGATGGGATGAGCCTGGTCCACAAACTGAAGGGAAACGACAAAACTTTTTCACAGCTTGCAGGTACAGCACTGAGTCACGCTGTTCATGAAGGTGCTAAGAGCAGGCGCATTGATGTTGTGTTTGATATCTACAAGGAGACATCCATCAAGGATGCAGAACGAGCCAAAAGAAGTGCAGGCACAGGAATTCATTTCAAGAACATTCAACCTGGGCACAACATCCAGCAGTGGAGAAAGTTACTCGGTAGTTCCTCCAACAAGGCAAGTCTTATCAAGTTCTTGGTAGAAGAATGGAAGGCACCACAGCACAGGGAGAAGCTCAAGGACAAGGAGCTGTATGTCACATGTGAGCAGCGCTGCTTCAAGATCACCAAAGAGCAGTGGGAAGAGGCTCCTGAGCTTAAGTCAATTCAAGAAGAAGCAGACACACGCCTTCTTCTCCATGCACTTCATGCAGCAGAATCTGGGAACAAGTCTGTCATCATCACTGCAGAAGATACAGACGTCATGGTGTTGTGTCTTGGCATGTGCCACAAGATCCCATCCCATCTGTTCCAGAAGTGCGGGACGAAGAACCGGACAAGATTCCTGGATATCACCACACTGAGCCGCACACTGGGAGGCAGCGTGTGTGATTCATTGATTGGTATGCATGCCTTTACAGGCTGTGATACCGTCAGTGCATTCGCTGGCCGAGGGAAGATGACGACACTCAAGCAGGTGAAGATGGACAAGACATACCAGGATGCTTTTCACGAACTTGGACGCTCATGGGAAGTGTCTCCTGAACTCTTTGAGAAGCTACAGGAAATCACCTGCCACATGTACCTACCATCTACCCACACAACTAAGGTAAACAAGCTTCGGTATGAGCTGTTCTGTGCAAGACGTGGAGAGGTAGAGTCAAGTCAACTCCCTCCTTGTGAGGACTGCCTCTTCATGCATGCACTGCGTGCAAACTACCAGGCTGCGATCTGGAGGAGAAGTCTTCAGAGCCAGCCATTTGTTGCGAACCCAACAGACTGCGGTTGGATGACAGATGAGGACGGTAAGCTTGCCGTCAACTGGATGCGAGGCTCACCAGCACCAGATGCTGTTATGCAGCTACTGTCTTGCAAGTGTGTGCGGTCATGCGAACTCCCTAAGTGTACTTGCCTCAGCAATGGTCTAAAATGCACGGACATGTGCAGGTTACAGACATGTCAGAACACGGCTATTGAAGAAGAGCCGGTGGCACAACAGTCAGATTCCGAGTCTGATGTAGATGATATTTAGGAGTAGTAATTTGCCATAATAGTATGTACAAGCCCATGGCATGCTTAGTGTGTATTTACAGGACTTGTATTAAATGTGACAATTACTATATGCATTTTGTTGACATTTAGGCATTCCTGTCCCCAAATTTGACATTTTAAAAAATTCGGAATTTTCGGTAGGGTATGTCTATTCAAGAAGTGATAACGACCATTAAGCTACCAATGTGCAAGGGCTATCATATCGAAACATAAACTAGAGACATGTAGCAAGCTAAAAACACCTAAGAGAATTAGTCACCCCGGGTGGTACCGATATCCCAAAATTCGGGTCTTGGCTCATGGACTATATATTGTATCACCCTGGTAGTTGAACACCAACATCTGCCTACCTTCTGTAGATGCAGGGATGGGCTGTAGATAATATATTCCCTCATATACTGTAGTATTAATAGCTATTGTATCACCCTGGTAGTTGAACACCAACATCTGCCTACCTTCTGTAGATGCAGGGATGGGCTGTAGATAATATATTCCCTCATATACTGTAGTATTAATAGCTATTGTATCACCCTGGTAGTTGAACACCAACATCTGCCTACCTTCTGTAGATGCAGGGATGGGCTGTAGATAATATATTCCCTCATATACTGTAGTATTAATAGCTATTGTATCACCCTGGTAGTTGAACACCAACATCTGCCTACCTTCTGTAGATGCAGGGATGGGCTGTAGATAATATATTCCCTCATATACTGTAGTATTAATAGCTATTGTATCACCCTGGTAGTTGAACACCAACATCTGCCTACCTTCTGTAGCGTTGTGGAGGAAGGCCAAGGCTGAGAAAGGTCGAATATTGCCGTAGAATGGTTACTAAATCCTGAGATGCCAGCCACATCACTCTCACTCACAAGTTCCAATACTACTACCTCCTTGCATTTCTCGGAGTTACCCAGGGAAGCTGAACGATAAACCGCCATCTGCGGCCATCAAAACATTTATAAACCTATCGTAAACAACCGAGACGACCACGAGTGAATAGTTGGAACTTTTGGTCGAAGGTTGCTTCCCGGGCAGGGCTAAAACCCTTCATGAAACAATACCGTAAATTCTAGGGTTGTTTGCGCAGGATAAATTTGTATATTATTCGATAGATAAATGTCCCCGGCGAAGCCGGATTTCTCCATACAATGCTAGCTCGCTTTCGCTCGCCAGAAAGAAATCGACTCCTGCGTGGGGATAAACGTCTTAAAACACTAAGCTGAATGGGGCCGAATGGATACAAGCAAGAGAAAGAGAGAAAAGGAGATAAAAAAAGCCGGTTGGTCCCCTTAACCCTTGACGATACAGAGACACTATAGTAGGAACAGCAAGGTCTGTGTGGTCCGAGTATCTGTGTAACTCAGACGTAAACAACTTCATGATAAACGGGTCTTAAGCCAGACCACTTGCTTATTTCCCCTCCTTTTCTCTCTCTCTCTCTCTCTCTGGGTTGTATCCATTCGGCCCCATTCAGCCTACTGTTTTAAGACGCTTATCCCCATCCAGGTGTTGATTTCTTCCTGGCGAGCGGTAGCGAGCCAGCATTATATGGAGAAATCCGGCTTCACCAGATAAATTTTTCTATTGAAAAATGTACAAATTTAGCCTGCTGTCAAAAATATTTTTAAAAATATGCAAGGACGCTACCGCTCGCCATGAAAAAAATCGACACTTGGATGGGGATAAACGTTTTAAAACAGTAGGCTAAATGGGGCCGAATGGATACAACCCAGAGAGAGAGAGAGAGAACCAAAATAGGAGGTGAGCCCCCTTAATGTTCAATATACCAGTATGACGCGTTTTGACAGTTTATTCTGGCTATCATTAGACGATTTGTTACAGCTTAGGAAGGATCTGTGGGAATGAATCGGGTATACTAAAGACTATCTCAATTATAAATAAATTTAGTAGAATCTGAGTGGGAGCCAGTTTATAGTGGAGTGCCTCAGGGATCGGTCCTGGGGACAGTTTTGTTTTTAATCTATATATATGACATCGATGTTGAACTAAATAATACTGTCTCAAAGTTCGCTGATGACACAAAGATAGGAAATTCAGTATTAAGGTAGGTGACCTGTGTTTTTCCCTTTCTTGGTTATAGCCTATCCATTCGGCCCCATTCAGCCTACTGTTAAAAGACATTGATTTCATCCAGGTGTCGATTTTTTACGGGCGAGCGATAGCGAGCCAGCATTTAAGGGAAAAATCCGGCTTCACATTTTGCTACCGAAAAATGTACAAAGTTATCCAGCTATCTAACACATTATCCAAAATATGGTGGCTCGCTGTCGCTCGCCAGGTATAAATCGACACGTGTATGGGAATATACATAATAAAACAGAAGGTGGAATGGGGCCGAATGAATGAAACGCTGAGAGAAAAAAAAAAACAGGTCACCCACCTTAACCGAAGAAGACAGAAATAAACTGCAATCTGATTAAAATCAAATAGTAGAGTGGTCGGTAAATGGCAGATGTCATTCAATGTTGACAAATGCCAGGTCTTGCAAATATGTAATAAAAAAAATACGAATACAAGATGAAAGGCCAGCCAATCAAAACAAGTGCATTAGTTAAAGACCTGGGGGTTCTTATATCTGAATACCTAAAGACCTGGGGGTTCTTATATCTGAATACCTAAAGACCTGGGGGTTCTTATATCTGAATACCTAAAGACCTGGGGGTTCTTATATCTGAATACCTAAAGACCTGGGGGTTCTTATATCTGAATACCTAAAGACCTGGGGGTTCTTATATCTGAATACCTAAAGACCTGGGGGTTCTTATATCTGAATACCTAAAGACCTGGGGGTTCTTATATCTGAATACCTAAAGACCTGGGGGTTCTTATATCTGAATACCTAAAGACCTGGGGGTTCTTATATCTGAATACCTAAAGACCTTGGGGTTCTTATATCTGAATACCTAAAGACCTGGGGGTTCTTATATCTGAATACCTAAAGACCTGGGGTTCTTATATCTGAATACCTAAAGACCTGGGGGTTCTTATATCTGAATACCTAAAGACCTCAGATCAATGTGCAGCAGCTGTGAACAAGGCCAATCGAGCATTGGGATATATTAAGAGAAATTATACTTATACAAATGAGAACCTTATAGTACCTTTATTTAAAAGCGTAGTGAGGTCCTATCTTGAATATGGCATGCAATTTTGATCTCCTTATCTGAGCAAGGACATTGAGAAACTTGAGTCGGTGCAGCGTAGAGCGACAAAGTTGATTCCGACACTAAGAAATAAATCTTATGAAAGACTAAAATAAATAAATGTGTTTTCACTTAAGAAAAGAAGATTGCGAGGTCAATTAATTGAGTGTTTCAAGATATTAAAGCAATTTGACAAAATTTATGTAGATTCACTTTTCAAAATAGATAATAGTTCATTAACTCGGGGAAATTGAATGAAGTTAAAAGCCAGGAGGGCGAATCTCGATGTCACAAAACACTTCTTCACCTCCAGTGTCGTCATCGAATGAAACAAATTGCCAGAGAAAATGGTACAATATAAGACAATGGACACATTCAAATGAAGTCTAGACATTCATGTGGAGGAGGTGGGGAAACAAATAGGTTAAGCATCAGTAGCATATAATATTTGGTGGAGGTGGGGAAACAAATAGGTTAAGCATCAGTAGCATATAATATTTGGAGGAGGTGGGGAAACAAATAGGTTAAGCATCAGTAGCATATAATATTTGGAGGAGGTGGGGAAACAAATAGGTTAAGCATCTGTAGCATATAATATTTGGAGGAGGTGGGGAAACAAATAGGTTAAGCATCAGTAGTATATAATATTTTTCAACTTCGTTCTTTACTATAAATTTCCCAGTAGAAGTTTTCTCATTCTGCTGGGGGACTTCACCAACTAAATGTCATGCCCGACCAACGGTTGGAGGGAGAGAGCCTTCAGTTTTGCTATCCTTACCTTCCACTTTGTAGCAAATTTTATTTAAGCATTAAGTCCGGACTACCTAGTAGGGACCGCAAGGTCTGTGTAGTCTGTGTATCTATGTAAGCCCTAGAGGAATATACAGCGTTTTGACAGTTTATTATGGCTATCATTAGACGATGTAATACAGTTTAGGAAGGACCTGTGGGCATTGAAAGGGTAAAGACTGTCCAAATTAACCCTCTGACTTCCACAAACCCTTCCCAATCTAACACAAATCGTCTACTAATAATTAGTCAACACTGTAGGCTATACACGTGAGCCATTAAGGGGACCGACCTGCTTTCTCTCTCTGGGTTTTATCCATTCGGCCCCATTCAGCCTACTGTTTTAGGACGTTTATCCCCATTTAGGTATTGATATATTCCTGGCGAGCGACAGCGAACTATTATTGTACGGAGAAATCCGGCTTCGACGGAGACATTTTTCTACCGAAAAATGTACAAATTAAGTCAGTTGTCTAAAATATAATTCAAAATATGCTGGCTCGCTATCGCTCGGCAAGTGTAAATCAACACCTGGATGAGGATGAACGTCTTAAAACAGTAGGGTGAATGGGGTGGAATGGTTACTACCCAGAAATAACCAAAAAACAAGTAGGTTGGTCCCCTTAACCCTCTCATGATACAGGGACACATTACATTTACAAGTAGGTTGGTCCCCTTAACCCTCTCATGATACAGGGACACATTACACTTACAAGTAGGTTGGTCCCCTTAACCCTCTCATGATACAGGGACACATTACACTTAAGCCGGTATCACACGAGCGTTTTTTCCCTCGGCAGTTATCCTCAACACTGGTCTGGCAGCTTATGAGGTCACCAAATTATTTATATAAGAACATAAGAACATAAGAAAATGGGAGTCTGCAGAAAGCCGATTGGCCTAAGCAAGGCAGATCCCTGTCCCACACAACCCCAATTACAAAGCCCAATTATAGGCTCAACACTCTAATACCCTGAGGATCATCTTACCAAAACGGTTTGAGATTAACGCAGGATTACGGGGGTCTGCAGAGCGCTGATTGGCCCAACCCTGCTGATCCCCCTTCACACCCAACCCTTCTCGTCCATATGCTTATCCAATTTTATCTTAAAGCTCCCTACCGTTTTTAATCCCACTATAGCACTTGGTAGTCCATTCCACCCATCTACAACTCTGTTACCAAACCAATATTTGCCTATATCTTTTCTGAAACGAAATTTATCTAATTTGAAACCATTGGTACGAGTTCTTTCGCTATCACTGAGCTTTAGTACATTTGTCATATCCCCTTTGTTAATCCCACTAACCCATTTGAACACCTCTATCATATCCCCTCGTATGCCCCTTTCACACATACAGGACTCGGGCGCCGAATGCAGCAGAAAGCAGCCGAGTAGCGACTCTGCTGCATGCGGCATCAAGTCGGCACCTATTCCTACCCATGCTGCTGTAGTCGTCTGTAGTCTGGTGAAGTCCTGGCAATGCGTGTCAAGTCGCGGTCCACGACGAAAATGTTTGTCAGTTTTGAAATTTGGGCCAGACTTGAAATTAGTCTGGTGGATGCGGGGAGTAGTCTGCTCTAGTCGGCGCTAGTCGTACCAAGTCTTCTGTATGCGGCTGTAGTCCTTGTGTATATCGGCTCGAATTGTGTTTCATGTGTAGCATAAAGACTACTGCCGCATACACCAGAGTACAGCCGCCGGACACGAGTACAACCGCAAAAGTCTGCTGAAGTCTGCTGAAGTCGTGTGCATAAATTTGCATAAATTTGCATAAAAAAATTAAAAATTATGCAAAAATATGAGTCATACGAGTACAACAGACAACAACGGAATTCATCCGCATGCAGCCGCATACAGCAGACTCCAACCACATTGACAGGAGTGCAGACGTATGACAACACCCGGAACCCAATGTGGCAGAAGAGTCGAGCCAACTTGATCGGACAAGTAACCGACAACAGAAAACTCCAACCGACAACACAAAAGTCGAACCGAAAACAGCCGCATCCACCTGACAAGAAATACTAGACATTTTTCCCAACAGAACGGCAACACGGCCCCTATATATAGGCCCCAGGCAGCGCACTCCCCAACAGTCTTCAATGAGACCACCAACGACGCACACCTACCACCCTCTCCCTCGCCTCGCCTCTACCCTGACCTCTACGCTCACCTATACCGCCTTTACACCATGCCTGGACCCAGTCGAACACCAAAGACCAGGAAGTCGCAGAGTCCACAGAAGATCCAGAGGCAAGAAGACGACAACCGATTGGAGGACTTCTTTGGAGACGAGACCCAGATGAGTGAGGAAGAGAGCATGGAGGTAATACAGCCAGCCTCCACGCCAAACACCCCCCGCTGCCAAGCGGCAAGCACCGCCACCAGCTCCCGCCAAAACCAGCATGCTACCGCCAGGGAGCACCCAGGACACCCAGGACACCCAGGACACCCAGAACACCCAGGACACCCAGGACACCCATGACATCCAGGAGATCGACATCGAGACGGGTGACGAGGCCTCCCCAGATGCGATTATCTACGGCGTCAAATAAAAAAGAACTATAACGAGGGTAGTGTTGCGCCCCGAAGACGAGGTCGCCGTGATGGAGTGGTTGCGGGCACATACATTCATGTATGACAAGCAGGCCCGAGAATTCAAGGACTCTGACAGGAAGTGGCGCCTGTTTGAAAAGAAGGCCAAGACTCTGACCCCTCCAATAAAAGGTAAGTTTTCCCATATTGATACGTGAAATGTTATATTATTAATATTTACGTTGTTTATCTGTGTCAGTACAAATTTTTATGTGTTGTGATGAATAGTGACACTGTTTACCTGGGTAGATACCTGTAATATTGGGTGATATATAGACATTGTTGTGTGATATATACGTTTCTATTATATGTGATTTTGTCTTGCAAACAGGTGCTCAGCTGAGGACCTGGTGCGACAACATCCGCTCCAGGTTTGGCAAATTAACGGCAAGGAAGAGTGGTGCTGGGGCTGAAATACGGTACAGCGACCGTGATCAGTGGATCCTTGAACAGGGCAGTTTTTTCAGGGGTCACATTGTGCGGAACAAGCCTCGTAGCACCGGTAATGTGAGTGTTTATTATATATGTTATTCAAATTCAGCAATACTTATTTAATCATTTCCAATTATTCCCTTAAGGCAGTGTTTATGTTACATTTTGCTGTCATGTTATGCATGCTTTGTGGTTTCAATGAAACAATCTCCATAGATTTTTTATTTTAATTAATAATTATTTATTAACATCATTACAACACCAAACTCCTACCCCCAAATGCCATCCATTACACTATAACACATCCCGACTCACCACATTACAGTAAAAATATTATATCTGCCTTCCTCCGATAACACAGTTCATATACCAGGCCGCATCACAACATACCATTATAAAATAATCTTCTTGTTTTCACCCCAACAAACAGTTCCCACAGCATGCCTCATCCGACGCCAACGATGATGCGCCTGAGCTGGACGACCCTGTACTCGAGACCAGGACAGAGGCCGAGGACTCTGCGTCTGGGGCCTCCCAGCACAGCACAACAACAGGCACCAAGCGGCAGAAGGCTTCAACCAGCTCCGCTGAAATAGAAGAGGTGAGAAAAATTATAGAAATGTGCATATGCAAACAAATGAATGTAAGGTGTGGAAAGGTAAGACAAGTTATATAATGTGAAGAGTTGCTCTGGACTGCGAATGCGCCACTCCCACTGACACGGTAAGGCAAATATTGACATGCGCTACTAACTTCATTAATGATGTAAACTAAACATATTTTATTAACATGTACCTATTATGTAATATTCCTAATACATATCTTACAGAAATCTGGAATGCAGATGGAGATTTATGTTATTTATGAGTGTGCATTGCATAATTATCCTGACGCTGTCTGATAATAATCAACTTTTTGGACATCTCTCTTTATAGATACAGCAGACGGTGACCGCCTTCCGCAAGGACGTAAGTGAACTCCGGGAAAGCGTGAAGACAGGAGGTGGACGCCTCAAACCTCATGTTTCCGCGTTCGTTGCCTACCTTGCGGAAGTAATGAATGAGTGGTCTGCCGATGACTGCAACACGGCTCAGCAGGAGATGACTATCTACGTGCTGCAGATGGACAAGATGGCGCGGCAACGGGCTTCGGGGGCAACTGCAACCCCAGCGAGTGCGGCACCACCCCCCGCCCAACCTCCACAACCCTCCGTCAGCGTCCAACTTGCGCCCCAGGTATACCAACAACGTGTGCCACAGCTGACTCCACACCTGGGCCAACCTCTTGGACCGGCCCCACAGTTTACGCCCACCTTGTGGGGCAGCTCCACCCCCACATATGGGACACACCTCGCGGTGCCCGCCACACCTGGGAGAAGTTTTCAGAGGCAACTCTTTGATGTGAGTCTCAACCTGGACTCCCCAAACCCAACACTACACACACCGCAGCACGAGGGGCAGTAGAGAATTTCCGTCCAATGTAAAAATTAAAATAAAATTCTGTTGTGAATACTGTGTTTAGAATTCCAATCCCATATGCCAGTAATATGTTATGAAACAATAAATTATACTTATCTTTGCTGAAAATAGTCTCTAGTAATAATACCCAAAAATATGTCCTTAAATAACATGGCAGGAAAATATTTACGACTTGACATTCATTTACAAAAGTGACTACTAAATAAAATATAGATGAATATAATAGATGTTGAAAATATAGATGAATATAATATATGTTTTCTAAAATTAATATACACTCATCATATACAAATGCCCGCGACGGCAATAACAAAGCAAGAAAGTAATAGCCTGATACGTATAAATATTAATATATAATAATAAAATATAACTGACGCATGACAGTTACATAATAAATTACTGAATGTCATGGAAATACTGAATAATGAAATATTATGCCAAAGCTAATGACTGAAGAGAAGTGAAAATGAAAGTAATAATTATTAATAAGAAACATATGAACATATAAAATTTGCAAATGATATGGACAATGGCACGCATGATTTAATTAGAAAGAGCTGCAAATTAGGTCAGTTAATATAACATTAAAATACACACAATCATCGTACCTTCATGAGTCACTGAACCGGCTATCCTGCCAGCTCACACTGCCCCGGGTTGATGTGAAGTAGTCTGCCATGTAGCGACGCAACTCCTTTGCGTAATTAGTAGCCTGGTTTCCGGTCAGTGGCATGAGCGGCTCCAACTGGTCACCATCCCTCCAAGACCCTGGCGTCACCCTGTGGGTGACTGGGTTCTCCCTGTCAAGGAAGCCAACGGGGTGGTGACTGGGGAAACGGCGACGGATGAGGTTGTGTAGGCAACAGCATGCCAGCACCACAGACTCCACTCTCTTGGGTTGCAGGGGAATGGTGGTGAGCAAACATCTGAACCTGTAGAATAGGGAGACACAAAACATGGTTATTATCAAATACCTGCCTCTGCAAAGAGAATAAGTTAGCAATGCAAGTGTATTGCCTTATTAATGGCATTAACCCCACCAAAATTAAAAGATATTTACCTGTTAGCCAAGATGCCAAAGGCATTTTCCACCACCCGTCGAGCCCTGGACAACCGGTAGGAGAAGATCATCTGACCCATGTCCGTTGAGCGATGTGGGAATGGTTTCAGTAGCCAGGGTCGCATGGGGAATGCGTCGTCAGCTAACAGGAAGTAGGGCACAGGCCTGGCACCAGTGTGTAGGGGTTGAGGAGGCGGAAGTCCCAGGGTGTTGTTCTCCAGGCCGGCCCTGATAGGTGTCTGTGCAAAGACACCACCGTCAGACCCCGAACCAGTGGCACCCACATCGCAGTACAGGAACTTGTAGTCAGCATCCACAACTGCCATAAGCACAATAGAGTGGAATCCCTTGTAGTTATAGTAAAGGGACCCAGCATTGGCAGGGCAGCGAATGGCTATGTGCTTACCATCAATAGCACCAACGGCGTGTGGAAACTGCCAGCGTTCTTCGAAGAGGTCAGCACATTTCTTCCAATCTTCCGGGGTCTTGGGGCATGGCAGAATGAGAGGGTGGTATTCTTGGTAGATGGCCTCACAGGTGTCAGGAACCAGCAGTGAAATGCTGTTATGGGCGACGCGGAAATCATAGGAGAGTGTTTGATAGGAATCACCAGTCGCCAGGTAGCGCAGGGTAATGGCGAGACGAAGGGCAGGGCTCAGGGATTTCCGCCAGAATGTGTCCTGTCTCTCTATCCTGGGTGTTATCTTCTCCACCATTTCCCAGAACATGTCCACGTCCAACCTGGTGAAGTTTCTGAAGCTGTGGTGGTCTTCGCGCATGAACTCATGCATGATATTCTCGTAGTGGCCATACATTGGCCGCCGCAGGAGCCAGTTCCGCGTCCACAGTGACCTCCTCTTCCTCCTTCGTTGTTTAATGGCTATTTTCAGAGCCAACAGATCAACCTGGAGAGTTAAATCCATGGACATGGTCGCCAGGTATATGTCTATATTTTGGCGCTGGGAGGGTGTAATGAATACGTGCGCATCCATGTTGTGTGGTAGAGTGTCACCGTACCTGTTGACGCAACGGTGGAGTCGACTGTAATGATGTTCAGCCCTGGTAGACCGCCCTTTATATACATCCGCTGGCCACACAACTTGTGTGTGTCGGCTTTATGCGGGTGTATGCGGTTCGACTCTGAAGTCGATCGTCTGTATTCTGGAGTCGATCGGCTGAAGTCTTATAGATGCGGGTGAAGTCGGCATGTAAAAATGACCGTTATTTTTTTTTTCGGTTCGAGTCTCAAGACTTCTCCGGAGTCAAGACGACAACGTCGGCTGTATGCGGCTGTAGTCTGGTGAAGTCCGTTGGATGCGGCATACCGAGCCAACTCCAAAAGTCGGGGGACAACAACGCTACTCTGCTGTATTCGGCGCCCGAGTCCTGTATGTGTGAAGGGGGCATAACTCTGCGTCTCTCTAACGAATGTAAGCCTAATTTCTTCAACCTTTCTTTATACGGAAGATTTCTAATATTATGGATCATTTTTGTCATTCTACGTTGTACTCTCTCCAATGAATCTATGTCCATTCTGTAATAAGGACACCAAAATTGAACAGCATAATCCATATGGGGTCTCACTAATGACAAGTAAAGTTTTAAGATAACATCAGCAGTTCTGTTACTCACACTCCTAGAGATGAACCCGAGAATCCTGTTTGCCTTGTTTCGAACGCTTATACACTTCTAGGCTTCAAATCATTGCTAACAAACACACCTAGATCTTTCTCACAATTCGAGTTTTCTAATTCCATATTAGCTAGTTTATATTTAACATTTGTATGCATCTTCCCTATCTTTAATACCTTGCATTTGTCAATGTTAAACTTCATCTGCCAATTTACTGACCATTCGTGTAAGGTATCTAGATCCCTTTGGAGGTACTCTATATCTCTATCTGAATCAATTGTTCTCCCCATTTTGGTATCGTCTGCAAATTTACTTATCCTACTAGTTATACCTAAATCAAGGTTCATTTATGGTCATCAAGGTCATTTATGTATTATAACAAACAACAGAGGACCTAATACAGATCCCTGGGGGACACCACTTTTGACTGCTTCCCATTCTGACTTCGTACCATTTATGCTGACTCTCTGCTTCCTACCAATTAGCCATGACCTAATCCATCCCAACAACGCCCCACCTATTCCATGCGCCTCAACCTTTCTCATCAATCTCTCATGGGGGACTCTGTCGAAAGCTTTACTGAAATCTAAATATATTATATCATATGACTTGTCATTATCTACTGCTTCATATACCTCTGAGAAAACACTAAGCAAATTAGTAAGGCAAGGACGTCCCTGAGTGAATCCATGCTGAGAAGAATTGATTAAATTAAATGTATCTAAGTGGTTTCTAATTTTACTAGCAATAATTGACTATTAACGCTCCATCTACGCAGCCGGTGAAAGGGTCGAACCAAGAACGTGGTCAACACACAGACAATCTGGGTCATGCGAAGAGGGTAGGGAATCAGGAGGGGCAATCCGTAGGAGGTAAACCTTTAAGGCCTTAGTCCAAGTGCCAGACGGCGATGAGAGATGCTCATGAAAGAAACGCTTACCGCACCTAAATTCATCTACCATCAGTCTAGTTTCCGATACCAGTGCAAAATAATCCAGAAATGTTGCCAGAACAATGTTGATCATGGAATGTTGACTATAAAAGCTCTCGTGTGATACCGGCATTACACTTGAACCCCTTAACCCTGTCTGTACCGTGGCAGGCCTTTTAACTTTGTCCTGGCTACTACTATTAGACGATTTATTCATCTTAAAAAGGGCCTCCTGCCATTAACAGGCTCTGGACTATCTCACTTCACCCTTTTTACTACCGCAGATCCTTCTTAAACTGCACACAATCGTTTTAATATAGCTAGAATAAAATTAACAAGACGTCGCCTGTACAGAAGGGGATAAGGGGTCCCACCTCGGTTTTTTTCTCTCTCTTTCCCTCTTTCTCGGGGTTGTTTCTATTCGGCCCCTGTTTTAAGACGTTTATCCCCATCCAGGTGTCGATTTTTTTCTGGCGAGCGGTAGCACGCCAGCATATTTAAAAAAAAAATTGACAGAAGGCTAAATTTGTACATTTTTCGATAGAAAAATTTCTCCGGCGAAGCCGGATTTCTCCATACAATGCTGGCTCGCTATTGCTCGCCAGGATGAAATCAAAATCTGGATTGGGATAAACATCATAAAACAGTAGACTGAATGGGGCAGAATGGATACAACCCCGAGAAAGAGAGACAAATTTAAGGAGAGAAATAAAGCAGGTGACCCCTCTTAAGACACGTTTATCGTGAAGGTGTTAACCCTTCACGGACACATTTCAGTTCCAGTTGTTGGCTATTATTAGAAGAGGTATTGGTGTCTTCCGGGCCCTCTTCTCCCTCATGCTTAGCCCCATTAGTTATGACATTTTATGACGTTCGCCCCATTAGTTTGGCGATTGTAAGACTTTTGCCCCATATATTCGTCAATATTAAGACCCTTCGTGCCATTTATGTGTCGATATTTCCTGGCGAGCGATAGAACGCATTCGGTTGGGATATTTTGCTACCGAAAAATGTACAATTCTTGTCTAGAAAGGGGGGTCTTTGAGGTGTTTCTTAAGCTAGATAGAGATTTAGGGAACAAAAACAAAAAATATATATATAAACTTCCATCAAACTTTAAACAAATGAATTAGATCCCTCTTCTAGATTAATTTGTGCATTTTTCGGTAGAAAAAGGCCGGTTCTTCCAAAATTACAGGCTCACTATCGTTCGCCAGCAAAAAATGTGACACCTAAACAGCATGAAAGGTCTTAATATTGACAAAGAAACGGGGCGAAAGGTCTTGAAATCGACAAATTAATGGGGCAAATATCTTAAAATCTGAAAACTAATGGGGCTAAACATGAAGAATAAGGGGGACCAGAAAAACGACCCACACCTCCTTGATGATGTTATAGCATATTATTCTTGTAAGTTAATCCTCTGAACATTATGACGTATTTTGACAGTTTATTCTAGCTATCATTAGATGATTGTTGACAGTTTAGGAAGGACCTGTAGGAATTATAAGGGTAAAGACAAACTCAATTGACCACTTGCGAGTTTAGGGCT
Organism: Lithodes maja; assembly: GCA_037953745.1. NCBI lineage: Eukaryota > Metazoa > Arthropoda > Malacostraca > Decapoda > Lithodidae > Lithodes > Lithodes maja. The sequence continues at coordinate 90,850 of JBAKBP010007371.1, forward strand.
ATAAGGAAGTTGAAGCTGTAGGCATCGATATTTAGCAGATTTAACCGCTAAAATACGGTCGTAGTACATTTATATATATAAATGAAACCAAATTCATCATACCTTCTGCCCATCAGAAACCTATATATTTTTTGCATTTCTGTTTACTATTGATGTCTACGGCTCCAACTTCCTTATAGCATAAAACTCACAAGTCGTCAATTAACCCACTAACTTCCTCATAATAGCGGATTTTCACGTGACAACTGACCTGAGTACACCCAGGCCGATCTAGGCCAACCCAGCCCTGCTCGGTCCCCAGAGCTGACTGTACCCAAGATCTGTATGTATATAGAGCTAGGCCAACCCAGCCCTGCTCGGTCCCCAGAGCTGACTGTACCCAAGATCTGTATGTATATAGAGCTAGGCCAACCCAGCCCTGCTCGGTCCCCAGAGCTGGCTGTACCCAAGATCTGTATGTATATAGAGCTAGGCCAACCCAGCCCTGCTCGGTCCCCAGAGCTGACTGTACCCAAGATCTGTATGTATATAGAGCTAGGCCAACCCAGCCCTGCTCGGTCCCCAGAGCTGGCTGTACCCAAGATCTGTATGTATATAGAGCTAGGCCAACCCAGCCCTGCTCGGTCCCCAGAGCTGACTGTACCCAAGATCTGTATGTATATAGAGCTAGGCCAACCCAGCCCTGCTCGGTCCCCAGAGCTGGCTGTACCCAAGATCTGTATGTATATAGAGCTAGGCCAACCCAGCCCTGCTCGGTCCCCAGAGCTGACTGTACCCAAGATCTGTATGTATATAGAGCTAGGCCAACCCAGCCCTGCTCGGTCCCCAGAGCTGACTTTACCCAAGATCTGTATGTATATAGAGCTAGGCCAACCCAGCCCTGCTCGGTCCCCAGAGCTGACTTTACCCAAGATCTGTATGTATTGTTACGTATCTTGATCCTCAAGTGGTTAACTTGATGAATCTAGATAGCACAGAGATATATATTAAGGTATCAGTCAGGTGAAGGCAAAACAAAAGTAAAATCTAATACATTATTTCCTGTTGTTGCTTCCTTTCCTTTTGGATCTTAGGACTTGGTATTCTTTATTGACTGATACTCTTTAATTATGAAAAAATACTGAATCTAATTAAAGTCATGTAGTATTTATAAAGAATTATTATTTAACCAAAGCTTAGTAGGCTATGGATATGAACCGAATAAGTTATATCTAAAGAAGGACTATTAATTCTATAAAAAGTCTTGAAAGATAAATATTAAGATAAGCATATTTCTGTCTCTTACCCTTTTTTAAATGAATAGCTAGTTTTCTTATATGTCCTTTTATTTATATTTAATGTAATTATTCTTGGTTCTTGTCTTACGTTAATAGTATTATATTATTATTATCATCAGGATTAATATCAAAGTCACATAAAAAGTTAGATATATATTTAATAATTAGTTAAATGTATTTCTTAACCACGTAACATTGAGGTTTGATTATGAGTAAATTAAATTACAGGATCGCTTCATAGATCGATTCAGGTCTCACACAAATACTATGAAAAGCACAAATAATATTTTGAAGCTAAACGAATTTTCTTCAGCTTAGGAAATCACTAGAAGTAACATTAAAACAGCCATGTTAGTCTAAGGCGATATTACTAATAAGAGACAATAGTATCACCGTACTAAGCACCGTTAAGCAATGTAAGCTTAATTAAAAGAAAATGAAAGAACTCGTAAGTATTAATATAAAACAATAGTATTACTTTCATCATAACCCAATTCCTTAAAGAGTTGCTTTAGTCCACAAGTCAGTCAACTAAAATAGTTAAGTACATAATAGTAGCGTTAACATTAATTCCCAATCAAAGAGTTAAGTACATAATAGTAGCGTTTAACGTTAATTCCCAATCAAATAGTTAAGTACATAATAGTAGCGTTAAACGTTAATTCCCAATCAAATAGTTAAGTACATAATAGTAGCGTTAACGTTAATTCCCAATCACATATCTCACTAACCAACATAACGTAAGTGTTTACACCGAACACACTTAACACACACTTATATAAAATGACTGACAGTCACAAACCCATTATAATACTTCACCCCGTCTTCCTCCAGCTGCTAGTTCACCTTCCCCAACTCCAAATGAGACTGATTTGAATGCCCACTACTCGGGTCTTATATATTAAACAATGGTGGTGTAGGAACGAATCAGGAGTCGGCTGATGGTGCACGTCCCAATCACAGCTCCTCGAGTTGCATAGCAGGTGCGTGGTCCAATGGAGTCTCCTGGCGTCGATCATACATCATAGCGTCGGGTCATCGAAGTAGTTTGCAGGGTCCCCTATGACGCACGCAGGTGTGAAGGCTTGTTTGCTGGTATGCGGACAAGCTGGTTTCCCACTCGCTGGTTCGCTCGCTAGTCTGCTTCGCCGCTTGGGTAGTTTGGCACTCCTTCAACTCTAATTCTAACTCTTAAATTAACATACAGGGCTCCATATGTCAGACCTCCCCCCTAGAAAAGAGTTTAAGGAGTATAGTACATAATATTAAACATAATACATAAATAGATTCACCACCAGATTGGCAACAGCAAGATTATAATGAGGATATAATAAGGATGTCACCCAAAGTAGGCAACGTCTCCAGGTACCAGATCAGAACATAGCCGGAATGTAGCTGGAGCGCTATTCGAACTGCAAGGCATCTCACAGCTGAAGGCTTGAAAGCGCACTACTAAAGCATGATATTTACCTCGCTACAAGGGAGAGCTAATTGCCAAAATCCTCTCATTAAGTTAAACTTACTGCTGTATGAGGCCAACCTGGTAAATGCAATCTTTGATCCGTGGCAGTGGGTAGGTATCGTTCTTTGTGACAGCATTAACTTGCCTATGGTCCATACATAACCTATGGCTCCCGTCTGGCTTTGGCACAAGCATGACCGGACTACTCCACTGGCTTAAGGCCCTTGTGATCAGCTCGTCTGATAACATAAAGTCAAGCTCGACCTGCAGTATACTCCTGCGTTGTGGTGAGACACGGTAGGGGGATAGTTTAATGGGAGTTGCATCCCCTACGTCGATGTCGTGCACGGCCAAAGAAGTGAGCCCTGGAGTATCACGAAACACACTGGGAGACTGAGATAAAACAGAGATTAGTTGGTTCGCTTGATCAGAGGGAAGATGACATAGTTTAGATGGTAATTCCCCCCAAGCTACTGAATTATACTGAAAGTTGGATAGGCTACATGACAAGTCAAAGTCTGCATGGATACCTTCAGGCTCTGGAACAGTCTGTTGCGGGTCAGTAAGAGAACTGAAGACTTTGTCCGCACCAGGCTGTCCACAGGTCCTGACATTCACTGCCACAGTGGGAGAATCTGGAGGAGAGGAATTAGGGGACCTATGGTAGGGTTTCAACATATTTATATGAAATACTTGCGTGGGCTTTCTCCTGTCTGGGGTAGTTACTAGATAATCGGTAATACTCACCCTCTGAATGATCTTATATGGGCCCCTGAACCTGGCAGATAAAGGTTGGCCAAAAAGGGGGAGCAGGACCAAAACCTCATCACCGGGCTGAAACTCCCTCTCACGGGCTTTTCTGTCATACCATTTCTTCATGGAGCTTTTAGCCACTGTCAAGTTTTGGGCGGCAAACTCACATGAGGATCTCAGCCGGGTTTTGAAATCTGAAACATACTTGAGGAGGTTTTGGTTCCCCTCCTGGCCAACTAGGCTATCCTGTAATAGTTGCAAAGGACCTCTTACCTGGTGACCGAAAACTAGCTCATTAGGGGAAAAACCCAGGGATTCAGTTGGAACCTCACGAGTAGCAAATAAAAGAAAAGGTACCCCCTTATCCCACTCAACTCCGGTCTCTGTACAATACTTACGCAACATTCCTTTTAATGTCTGATGATATCGTTCGAGAACCCCTTGACTCTCTGGGTGGTAGGTGCTAGACTTAACATGCTCGATACCCAACTCTTTCAGGGACTGCTGGAAAATGTTAGAGGTAAAATTAGTTCCTTGATCACTTTGCACCTCATGGGGGAAACCCATTCTGGTGAAGAATTTGAGCAGTTCCTTGATGACAGTTGGAGCAGAGGTAGTCCTTAAGGGTATAGCCTCTGGGTAGCAAGTTGCCATGTCCATAATAGTTAATAAATAATTGTTACCTTGGGAAGTCTTAGGCAATGGGCCTACAATGTCCACTACCACCCGAGTAAAAGGATTCTCGAAGACGGGCAAGGGCACCAGAGAATGTACAGGCACCTTCTGATTGGGTTTTCCTGTCATCTGGCAAGTGTGACACACTCTACAAAACTCCACTACATCTGCACGCATTCCTGGCCAGTAAAAGTGGGCTCTGATTCTGTCTAGAGTTTTTCTCACACCTAGGTGTCCTGCCAATGGTATACAATGTGCCATTTCCAAGATATCTCTACGACAAGGTTTGGGGACTACTACTTGATGGACGTCCCAGGCCCCGTCATCGATTGGTCTGTGTGGCGGTCTCCATCTACGCCACAATACTCCTCCTTTGAGGTAGAAACATTCACCACCCTCCTTCTCACATTCCTCTTCACTCACGGACCTGGCAGCTAACTCCTTGCATTCACTATCATCTCTCTGTAGCTCTATCAGGCCACTAGGACACTTTGGAGGGGTTTCATGGTCATCGTTAGGGTCAAGATGAGCCATAAAGGTGTCAGATAAATCCACCTCAGTCACATCATCAGGCACAGTTGGAGCGGCATTCACACTCTCATCATTCCTTTCATCAACTCTTATATTCGGTACATTTCTGTCTGAGGGAACTGCTACTTGACACATTGAACGTGTGACAGCACACACAGGGAAAACTGTTGGCATCTCCTTTTCGAGCTCACCGGTTAGTGGCTCGTTAACAGGGGAAAGTGACAAAATGGGGTCTGGTCGGACCTTCTCACCTGCTACATCATTCCCCAAAAGGAGTGTTACCCCGGGCACAGGGATATCTTGGGACCTACACAAAGCTATGGTGGCCTCACCCTGTAGTAACTCACATTCAATTTCGCCTTTTACCAAGTATGCATAAAATTGGCCTCCAGCACCTCTCATTACAACTGGTTCGCCAGGTGGGCACTCAGTGTAAGGATTCACCATGAGTGTGCTAGTAGAACCTGTGTCTCTCAGAATTTTTACCTCATGCATACAACCATTTAATCTCACGTTGCCAGATGAAATAAAGGGACGGTAATTGTCCTGCACTGATGGTGAAATTATTATGGGCTTAACCCTAGTGGCTTGCACCACACATGCTACTACACCCCTGTCTAGATGATTTACGTTAGCTGCTAGGTACTCCTTCTGTCGGGAGTCCTGTATTAAAGGAACTTTTGGTGCTATGTACTCCTTCTGTCGGGAGTCCTGCATTACAGGCACATATGGAGTTTGAGATACGGCGGCAACTGTCTGCCCCAATCTCTCTGTTCTCTCCTTGGCCCAGCACTGGTAAGCTAGGTGGCCTCTCTTGCCACAAAAAGTACATACTTTAGGGGATACGGGAACGTTCCCTCTTTGAGCATTACTATTAATTTGGGCCCCACCTCTGTTACCATTGCCCTGAGTCGCATTTTTAGTTGGGGGAACAATTCTATTTTGGCTAGCTGGGGAAGACGTTATAGGCTTGTGACTGGGTCTGTCAGATTTGTGATTGAGATACTTAAAATTAGAACTAGAATTATCGTAGGGCTTCTTTCCACGAAATTTGTTGTTGAGCACGTATGTGTCAGCCATGTCAGCGGCGTCGGTAAGACAATCTACCTTTTTCCCCTTTAAATGATAGGATACAGAAGAATCAATTTTCCATAGGAAATTTAATGTTCTAACAGGACCAACTCCTTCAGATCGTTGTAGCTTGTGACTTTCTTACTCTTGACCCAATCATTGAAAGTTTTAGTCATGGTCCTGGCAAATACCTTATGGGTTTCTTCTACTTTCTTCTGGTTTTTACGGAAAGATTGCCTGTAAGCCTCAGGCTGCAATTGATAGGTTTTTAGGATAGCTTCTTTGAGATTGTCATAATCCTGCCTAACCTCTGCTACTTCTGACAAATACGTGGCTCGAGCCTGCCTTGTCAAAACGGTTTGTAACATAAAAGGCCATTGTAGTATAGTGGGATTTCCTAAAAAAGGCTCTATAAGAATCAAGGAGCATTTTTGGGTAAAAGTTGGGAACCAGACTTTTTAGCATAATTCATGCATGCCGAATTCGATAAACCCGGTTCCCAAGCGAAATTTTGAGTTTTGACCGTCTAATTTGCATAAACAAAATGGCCGCCAAATTGGAAATTTTTGACACTTCTTGAACCATTTTCTCCAATATCTCTCTAACTAGGCAAGCAAATATCACAAGTGAAGCATCTATACCTATGTTTTGAGGGTCAGGGAATGTCACTGAGGCATTTTTAAAGGAATCAGTAATAAGCCTAGACTTTAATATACATATTAGCGGCTGTCATTAGAGAAAAATCAATGGTTGTTGTTGTTGTTGTTGTTCCCTAAGCTGCCTGGCCGAACAGCCCCAAGTCCCTGAGGAAGGCCATGGCCACGATCGGGCTTTCCCACAGAGCTCTCATTGAGTGTAGGTTGTGTTGTTGGCGTAAGTGGTTGTGTGAAATGCAGTCTTCTATGATGTGTTTAATGGTATGAGGTGCTGTGTTACATCCCGGGCAGGCGTCGACAACGGAGTCATCCATTCTCTTCTGATAGCTCAGGAGAGCTGGATGTTGTCCGCATCTCAGCCTGGCCAGGTGGACTCTGTCCTCGCGAGGGAGGGAGGATTCGGAAGGATGGATTTCGGGAGGTCGTGCATGCAGCTGCGTGTTGTCTGTGAGTGAGTGGATGGATTGGTGAGATATATGAGTATGGATGTGCTTCTGGAAGTTGGTTCGGGGTGGGCAGGGAGGGAGAGAGGACAATAATTGTGTGTGATACCGTGTGCTGGGTGCTGTTTTGATATTTCTTGGTGTCTGTGGGTGTGTTGCCATGTAGTTTAGTGGGTGGTCTTGGTTCGTGGAGGCTGCTGCCAGGAATTGAGTGCCTCTCATGTTCAGATGGTCTTTGACTTAGAGGATTTTTGTTTCTTGATGTAGATGATCTGTGGGTGCAGTAGCTGTGCAGCCTGTAATGATCTTCAGGGCTTTGTTTTGAATAGTCTGTAAGGTCTTATGATGTGTTTCAGCTAGGTTAGAAGCCCAGGCTGGCAGGCAAAACAGGGCAATATCTGTCACTCACCTGAACTATTTATTGGAGTAGACCATATTCATGCAATACAAGGAGTTTGATCATCACTCTGTTGCTGACATGCACACATTGCTGTGCATCGTAACCCGAATTTGCGGCATTTGCACCGACGCGTCCTGCATTGTTTCTGGCAGGCACATGAAATAATTTCCAGGCAACATTGTGGTATCGGACTCAATGACATCAGAATGGGTTGTAGTCCTGAATCGCCATGTTTCCATCCCATGTCTGTGGGTGCAGGAAGCTCAGGTACAGCACAGTGAGCATTTCTCCAAATCATTGCTTGATAGTGTACTCGCATTAAATGGAAGCGGAGAGCATCACGTGTTGGTGGCATTGCTTCTGGTTTGGCAGTCTTTGAGAACAGTATATGCCTTGCTGCATCAACAGAGTCTGTTTTGTGCACATCATAATATTCTGCAGACAAACGTTTCTGAAGATCGAATGGTCTCCTCTGTGAGTTCACCGATTCCCAAGTTTATGAGCAATTGATGGTGCTGTTTGAAGACTTTCCATGATGACCTTTTGGTGTGATTTGCGATGTAAGAGGTGGTGTCGCACCCGGTTAATGCATGAAATGGTAAAAGAGTTGTTGTTGAATCTCTTGGTAGGTTGTTGAAAACTGCATCAATGGGTATATATCGCCATTTCTTCAGGAACTTCAGTTCCATGAGTTTGCAGTATAAGGCTTGGTCCACTGTAAGGACTGTATGCTCCTGTCCGAAATGTGAAGATATCGCCATGCACCTCTTCACAACTGTATTTAGCGTATCTAACTTATGAGCAGGAGCAAGAATTATGGGCAAATACCCTACTGCTGTCTGCTCTGGTTCCTCTGTTGAGACTGACTGATTGAATACTGTCCAAGAAGGTTTTGTGGCAGAATCTTGACGTCGCAGGAAAAAAGTAATGTCCGTTGCTTGTGCTTGTTTTACACAATCACTGTCTCCTTCAGGTTTCATGAACCATACCTTGTCAACAGGGGCTGTGAATACTGGCTCACTTGTGGCAGGATTTATATTGACAGGATACAGGTTCTCTAGGACATCTGGCACGATCAGCGTATGTCTAGCAGATGGCTCTAACATCCGAAGTTCAGCATCGGCTTTCTGTCCCCGCTGCCATGTTGCCATTTGAGTTGCATGGAAAGTATTTTTTCCATCAAGTGTCTCATCAAGAATGTCAATGTTATCTGCAGTGTAGTGGATAAATTCATTGGCTACAATGTTTGGTGGAATAATGGCCCCGGTTGCTTGGTCCATAGATTTCAGGGTGCTCTCAGCTAAGGAAGTGTCTACTTGCAACACCTGTTCATAGCTCAAACAGTGGCCTGCCTTGTGGAACAACTCCACCAGATCTTTTGATCGTGTGGCTTGATGTAGTGTATTGGCAAGACCAATATGCTTGGGAGTCCATTTTCTGCCGCCGCTCATACAGTAAACTAGATCCTGTGCTACACTCAGAACTCTGCCTTGGACAAGATCTTCATTTTTTTCAGAACTATCATCTTCTAGCACCTCTTGACCACCAAAGATTAGTCTCAATAGCATATATAAACTATCTGGAATGCATTGAATCGCTTCATCTTCACTTACAGAGAAACCTTTGTGACCCAGAAATTCCATCATGTCTCCACGATTTCTCAGCGCTACATGTACAAGTGATAGGAAAATGTCATCCTGAGGCACATATTGAGGCAACATTTTCTCAGTCTCCTCAATTTCTGTCATTTCCAAAACTGCAGTATGCTGATACTTTGTGGGAATCAGCATGGTTTTTCTCTCGGATGTGCTCCTGTCAAGAGGTTGGAAGAAGTTGAAAATGTCTCCCAGCTGTGACTGCAACTTTTCCTTGAAGGTTGTCCTTCTACTGTAGTAAGACGGTTGAATTATGGTTGACGATTCTTCAGCAAGCTCCTTATACCGTTCCCAGACATCATTCAGCAGGATAACGTGCCCTCTGTCTGCAGATTGTTGCAACTCTTTGCATAGCCATACCATCGCATGGTCTGTATTGTCCGAGTCCAGCTTTGTTTTATTGGTAGATCTGGTGAATGCTCTTAGACACTTCAAGTGGTATTTGGCTTCAGCTGCAATTAAGTCAATCACTCCAGCCAATCGAAGGCCAATTTTGTAGTCGAGAGGGGAAGCTTCAATTATCTGATCACTCATTTGTTTTGTCATTACTGAGATCAACCGTGCCTTCAAAACAACAGTTTGACAGAAAATGCATAAGTTCCAGTTTACTGGTTCCACGTGCCTTCACAATGAACATCTGTTACCACTGCTGCTGCAACTTGTTTCTTGTTTTGAATCCACTGCCTGCATCTTCCGCAAACGTTCAAGTTTACTTTTGTCCGTGAAGTGGGCATAGCACATTTTGTGCCACACAAG